>JAQBSW010004309.1:0-70753 GCA_029291075.1 Eudiplozoon nipponicum
TGTCTTCAAGCGTGGACCCAAGCACATTATCATCGACAATAATGTTAATTATGCGGTCGCATGCATAAGTCATTAGAAACATTTTTTGATATCCAATACCGAATCCCATGCAAACTTTCTAATAAATATAAAATTGAGAGCATTTTTGCTCTCATCACACTTTCATCGAACAACCTCAAAACAAAAGAAAAAAATCGAATGAAATAAATCGTTTATTAAAGGTTTAAAGTAAACAAACTAGATCAGGTTGTCAATTCCGTTTTAAGCAGAACTCATATTGTTTGAATTTTAACGGTCAATGATGTAAAGCGCGCTATTTTGTAAATACTTTCTCTATTAAATTTAAAATAATTATTAAATCTCTATTTTGAATGCCGTTAGAATAAAATTTTTCATGCACACAGTAAAACCGTTTGCTTATCAATTAAAAAAAATTCTAATCTAATTTTGCTTTCCATATATATTCAATGCGGTTTGATCCTCGATAGTCAGTTCGCCGTCGTACTCTGATGATGATCATAGTAGGTCGAAACACGTCAGTGCATGCGACTGGCGGTAGTTTTGCTATGTTGTCCGACGACTGGTTAAATACAATGGGATTGGTGTTTACTTCAGTAGCAAACTTGATATAAAAAAATTGTTACCTCCATCCCGCACAATCAATTATTGTTCAATTTAGTGACTCTCTCTCTCTCTCTTTCTCTCTCTCTCTCTCTCTCTCTCTCTCTCTATATATATATATATATATATATATATATATATATATATATATATATGTATGTATATATTTGTGCGTGGCAAAAGCTGCAAACAGTTATTGGTCATGAATGCATAGAAACTGTGGGACGAATTTTCCGGTCAAGTACAATGTATGCGAGACTACTAGAGGTGAGGGCCGCATATCTAATTTTTCTTTCCATATATATGCAATGCGGTTTGATCCTCGCTAATTAGTTTGCCGTCGTACTCTGATGATCATCATGGAAGGCCGAAACGTGTGTGACGTTAGTATTGTTTTGCTGTTCGACGACTAATCTAATACAATGTTATTGGTGTTTACTTGAAGCTCGCAAACATAACATAAATTTATTTTTGTTTATTAAGCAAGTTTTCATGATTATTGTATGGCTTATTAATTCCTGAAATACAATTTTATATTACAATAAAGCTTTAACTCTCTGTGTACTCAAATGCGCTGAACGCGTTCTGATAACTGAGCGGAGAAGATTGAGTTATGTGGAGACTTATGGCTTCTGTATATGCATGTCTAAGAAAAATAGTCATTCAGATTAAATTTAATCATGCAATATCCTCACAATTTGGTTTACGAAAATTTCTAAATTACAATTAGGTTTTTTGTTTTAATTAGACAAATTATTAATTTGAACATAATTGCCTGGCATTTCTAAGCCAAACTAGACTTTTTATACATTTCGCAAGTAAATCAGTCTTATCCATTTGGTTGAAGGAGCTTGATCAGAACTTATGGAAAAGCGGACAGTTGTAGTTGAATAATTTTGCCGAGCCCACACACCTGAGTGGAACCACGTCTACCCTTTATGTAGTAATCGACGGCACACCGAAATGCGTAGCCAGAGAAGGCGCTTTAATAGTTGCGCAGTATCCATCAAACATCCAATTGTCCATAAGAATGTCCAAACCAAACGCAGGCCATATGAATGTACCAATTTAGAGTCGTTACATTTATATAATAGTGCAAACCATGTGTGATATCACCGTAAAACTCTAAGTACACATCTTTAGTTCATGTAAGTCACATTATTATTAATTTGTCAATAAGAAAAAACGTCAATAAAGCATAATGATAACAAAAGAATATTTATAATATATTAAGGGACTAGTGAATAATAATAGTACGTAATATGAATCAGTTAAAATTATTATTGTAGAGGCCCTTTGGTGACAACCACAGGAGAGCCCCTGAGACACCAGGCTCGGATATCTCATATAAAATAATTTTTCAAAATATCGCTTCGCTAAATGACTTTGAGGTAACAAATAAGGTTAAAGAAATTGCAAAAAAATTATAATATTAAAAAAAACTTGATTTATGAAACCAGCGGTAACGTCAAATGTCCAAAAATAAAAATTAATCGATATTTTATGGGGAGTTAATTAATGTCCTATAAGTTAATTGGCCTCCACATTAATTCATTCCTGTTGAGGCCCCTAACCTTTTCGAGTCTGAAAGCCCCATAGATGCCAGATCGCTTGAAGTCCTAAAATTCACAGTAGAGTCTGATAGGCTTATATTACTATTTGTGTCTCCTAAGTTCAAGTCCGCAATGTCCCGCACTAACCTACTTGTGTCAAACTTAAGATCTGTCTCCATATCTATATGGTAAAACAATTAAATCGACACTTAATGTTAGGCAATCGGAATGCGAAAGTTGTACCGTATTACTCCTGAATAAATAATCTAGTAATAAATATACGTGAACAACAGAAGAAGTCAAATATACCTGTTCCAAGGCGTCACCTTCAATATTATGTTATATCAGAACAAAGGCAATTGATGGAGAAATATATTTGATGATGATGTAATCGTTTACTAGAGAAAATGTTAAAATGCAGCAGACCAAAATTACAATACCAGTCAAGGAGCGAGATACTCAAAAACTGAAAATAGCGCACAATTCAAAATCAAGTATTTAAACAAAGAATGTTCTGGAAAATAAAAAGAAAAATTCTTTTAAAATAAAATTCGTTACAATCAGCCATAGTGGTTTAAATTTATCAGTCAATGTTATTTTACATAAGGCGGAGGATTTAACTTCCTCCACATTCCCACAATATGCATTTAACATAATACAATTCAAACTTTTTCAATTTATATATAATCTTCAAAACTTTCATTTTAAAAATTCATTGAAAGACACGTCTACACGTTTGTAATAAATTTGCTGTGGTGACGGTGAAAATTATTTCTCGGACATCTTTTAAATTTATTGAAAATAAATGTATGATGTCTCGACTTATCCTTCTCACATTACCCATCGGAAAAATGTCGAAGACTAATCATAAGCACGGATCTCAACAACAGCTACCAGGCATATGTAGGAATGGTATAGCATCATTAAATGGACAGCTACCTCGCAAAACCTCTTACAATAACCAGAAAACCTCCTACAATTTAATCGTTTGAAATAACAGGCCAGTCAATAAACTTCATTGCATCCTTCAGCCGAGGTATCCACAATACTTAGAGAGCGCGAAATTTTGTTTCACCAGAGTAAATCAAAACTATGAGTTGTCAACAACTTGGAGATGCTCGACATGAATTGACAAGACTGCTCTCGTAAGGCATGATGCGACTATCGAAATCTAAATGCGCACCCTTTCCTCACTTTTTTTCAATAGCCAACGGCTCATAAAATGCATATGGTAATTATAAAAAGCCAAAATATGTGAAGAAAAAAAAGTAGTGGTAGCAACATCTTTTCAGTTATTGACTTACAACAAGCCTGATATTTCATTTCTGTAGCATCGGAGGTTACAGAAATAGCAACTTACTCGACATTATTAACTCTATTTGTCACTCTTGTAGAAATTCAACTGTCACACTTAGAACAGATCGTTTCTGTGATCATATCTTCAACAGAACGCTTAGCGAAGCATTTACACACGTACAGCATGACCGAAGAATAAAATTGCCGTGCATACCTGCTATAAGTTGAAACATTTAACATTAACGACGTTACGCCTAGCCATGGTTCATGTCTACTTAATTTACCTTAATCTAGTTCAAAGTCTTAACTAAATTCTAACCCTTATTGATAGATTAATTCGATGGCATGCTTTATTAACACACTGCACCATTTCTGCTGGTTTCATTGTTACATGGACAGGTCATTATTGTGTTTCAAACAAGATTATTAGTGTCGTAGGCACATGTTTCTCGTGTGGCTGATTTAGAACGAATTTTCGTTTCATGGGATGCGTGTTACGCAACTTTGCCGCGTAATATATTGTAATTGTATGGTAATAGAATGCGCCACTCCAACATATGTATTATGGTCCGTATAAAAGATCCATATAATTCCTTTTTATTCATACTCACTTGTCTCATGTGCTTTATTCAGCTTTTCTTAGACAAAAACTGTTTTGCATCTTTAACAATTCTTCGGTAGTATACCATTTCTGCGGCAAGAATCGAGTAGACATCATTTATTTATTTTTCATATTTCTTTTTCATGTTATTTCTTATTACATAATTTAGTTGCATCGTGTAACTTACGCTCGTGCTCACATTTAATTTATGCCTACGACCAGCTACCTAGAGCTAGCGCCATTTATATTACCAATAAGTAGTCAACGGATTCATGTCATAGTATTGGAAATTATCCTGTATACATCAGCTTCATCAGTTACGCACTTCAAATATTCAATCATGGATGCACGAACTACAAAGTCAACCATATGCTAGCTCCATTTGTCGTCTAAAAAGCCACTCATAATTATAATTCAGACTGTCCAAAATACAAAAACTTAAACCTGGCATCGCCTGTTTCAATCCACTTTACAATTTTCACCGTGCGACTTTCAAAACTCATCAGCATCCGCCTCATCATCTTCATCATCATGCATCGTCATACATAAGCCAAAAGTAACTAATGTTTTACTGCCATATAACCATAAGAATCAGAGAAAAAATATAAAAAAAACGTCAAAAATAATAATTTAGACAGAAATTAATAATTAAATTTGAGAGAAAGATAACCTAGCTTCTTTAAGTAAATTTATCAAGATAACTTGCAGAATTAAGGCAGACTAAACCTCTACACAACATCATTATAGCCAAATCTGTCTTAGGACAAGGCAACATCAGCAACGCAGCTTCCTTGTGGCTTTCACTGCATCATGTCATAAACTAACCAAAACTCACAACTTTGTGCTACTAAGAAAAGAAGGTTACGAAGATGGTTCTACTAGACATCTGCAACAAGATCGTCACTGCGCTAGATTCGATGCCATATCGCGAAGGAGTTCAGACTGAGAAAGATGATGCGCAAGTGAACCCAATCCTGGCAAACAAATGGGTCCTATACTAACCAATTTAAATGTAAGTGACTTCAACTATTTCTTCCATTTCAAAATCTGCCCACTTGTAACATACTCCAATCTGGTGCTGTATGAGAGAACAGAGCTCTACTAGATAATCGAATTGAGGGCATACGCAAAACATGACATAACCAACGAAGTTGATGCAGACTTATTTGTTTTACTAACGAGGAGCACTGTTGGCAGATCTAAAATACATCTTCGGATGTCAACTTTGGTAATTCGTTGTTGGTAACAAACATGTGTTATGCTTCTCAAACGATGATGGTCTAATGCCTGTAAGTGTCTAAAATCATCAACAATAAGGGGCCAAGTTTCACTAGTATATAGTAAATCTGCACTTACAGATGCATTGTAAACACGACCTTTTAGGCAGAGTGGAATACACACATTGCTTTATAAATGGCGAAGGTTTGAGAAAGCAACTTTAGCTTTCGCGATTCTCAAACTCACCTCGTCAGACATATTGCATAAGATATTGATAGAGCTCGAAAGATATTTAAAAGTGTCAACTATCTCTAGATCTTCATTCTTCAGTCGCAGAAATGAAGTGAGGGGTGGATGATCCTGAAAAAATATCTTATATTTAGAGAGTGCAAATTTCATACCAGGAGACTAAACAACTTCTGCTTATCTATTCAAGAAGGCCTGAGAAGAATCTGATTTGTCGAATAATTGTACAATATCGTCTGCATAGTCAAGATCGACTAGTTTACCGCCAGGGAGAACTTCAACACCTGCATCCTGAATGTGTGGAAGAATGGTTTTCACGAACAACACTGCTGGTTTTAAAGTTTTGCGTCAATTCATTGTATACCTTAATGCGACCTGAAGTATTTGTGTAGAGAGCGTGTATAATATTAAAAAATTATGTAGAAACACCACTTTTTGACGAAATATGGTAGAAACATTGCGATCCAACAAGTCAAATGCACAATTAAGTCAATAAAGTCGGCTATTTTGAGAGGGTCATATAAATATCGCTAATGAAGTACTTGCCTTAACGTAAAAATATTATCTATACAACCTCGTCCTGGATGGAATCTGGCCAGTTCTTTTCTAGCGTGTGATTCACGAAAAGCTCTAAGACGACGTAGGATAATCAAATCAAATAACCTATATAGGACTGGAATCAAGCTAATATCACGATGGTTATCCCTCTATTTTGCTTAAAGCAGTATGACATAACAGTAGCGTTAACAATTTATTTAGCAATAACTATTAGTTATTAGGTATCATATACATGATGAAGCAATTAACGTATATGTGGCAGCCTAGCAAAAGACCTTTATGAAATAATTTTAGTTAAACTATTATTAGATCTTTAAACAGTTTCTTGACCAGATTCAAACTCTGCTCGACAGTATAAATCAAGCCTCGCCCGAGGATATTTACTTTTACTTTTCCTATTTATTCGGAGTGGAAATGGTTATAGAAGGTCAAATTATATCGCTATCTTCTATTCTATTAATTCAAAATAAAATTCGAAATTTAATTGGCTGACACTAATCCGATGAGACAACATAATCCATAAACCAATCACATACGACCCGCATCTGTATTCTATGCAATGCATACTGACTTGCCTGCAATTAATCTCAACTTTCTACTACGCGAAAATATCTACGCCTGTCGTCTTATTTGAGATAACAATAACTGATTGCGCGGGTGGGAGTAACAGTTCTTTAAATAAAGGTTGCGAACTTGAAGAAAACACAAATCCCTTTTTATTTAACCAGTCGTCGAACAACATAACAAAACTACCGCCAGCCGCAACGCACTGACGCGTTTCGACCTTCCATGATCATCATCAGAGTACGACGGCAAACTGACTATCGATGATCAAACCGCATTGAATATATATGGAAATCAAATTAAGATATGCGGCTCTCACCTCTAGCAGTCTCGCATACATTGAACTTGACTGGAAATGTCGGCTGCACAATTTCTATGCAGTCACGAACATTAACTGTTTGCAGCTTTCGCCACATATACATATATAGGCAATACAATTTAACAAAAATTGATTGCGCGGGTGGTGGTAACAATTCTTTAAATCAAGTTTGCGAGCTTGAAGTAAACACCAATCCCATTGTATTTAACCAGTCGTCGAACAACATAACAAAACTACCGCCAGCTGCAACGCACTGACGCGTTTCGACCTTCCATGATCATCATCAGAGTACGACGGCAAACTGACTATCGAGGATCAAACCGCATTGAATATATATGGAAATCAAATCTAGATATGCGGCTCTCACTTCTAGCAGTTTCGCATACTTTGAACTTGACTGGAAATATCGGCTGCACAATTTACTTCAAGCTCGCAAACTTGATTTAAAGAATTGTAACCACCACTCGCGCAATCAATTGTTGGAAAAGGCCAGGGATTAATCAAGAACGCGGATCGTAATAACAGCTACCAGGTATTAGGTTGGAGGGCAATATCGCACTAAATAGAAAACTAGCTCGCAGCACCTTTCACATTAACTACAAAACCTCATACATAAATGGTGCCCCGTTTCGTCGAACTCACAGCCAACAAAGAATTAATCAGCATCTAGCCTTGGAGAATATCAATCAGGCGCTAGACGTACCACTAGCCCAAGCACTTCAGATGAATGCCACGCAAGAATGAATCCGGTAAAGCAGGGAAAACCCACAAGAAAACAAATCCTGAGCCACAAATCACAGCGAAAAATCCTCTAGAGATCATAATTCTCGATGACAGCCACACGATGACGGGCGAGGACGATGTAACACTGCCATCTATACTCGAAAGCACTCACATACACAAGATGACGTCGTGCTCAGGAAATGCAGGAAGCCCGGTGGCGAACCCAGCAACAAGCCGCACCACCACATGGACCCAGTTCGAGATATGCCAATTCGATCCAGACTACCTTGACGAGTGGGTCGACGATGTTACTTTATTGGCCAAAGTGTACAATATAACAGACGAGGGCTCAATAGTTTTGAGGACTTGGGAGACAATCATAATGTCTTTCAGACGCGGACTCAAAGATATCCTGCGTCAATACACTGGGGGAACATGTTCGCGCTTGACACCGGATCGGGAAGTCAAGCTTACAGAATTTATGAGCCAGATATCCCTAGGTAGTCACACGCTTTCCGAGCTATATAGAGAGATGGAGCAGAAAGCCTCAGAATTCAACCTGTCCAAGGAAATTTTGATGCGACTATTCATTCAGAAGCTTCCTCCGTCACTCCAAGAGATGGCCACGTTTCTGCGTGAATCCGCCGAAGTGCAAGACAACGTACTGGCGGCACGTCTAGACAAGTAGTGGAAGAAACACCACTGCAGCTCACCTGCCTCAGAGCCAGGTTACATCACCTCACGACTGTCCGAGCCTCAATCCACATCATTATCCGCTCGAACTAATGTCACTAATGAGCGCCTCATCAGCCTACTCGAGAGCCTCACCGTCAGGCCAGATTCGGCCTCAGTCGATCTCGTCCACTATAGACGCGACCAGAGCAGGCGTGACCAGCGTCGACAACTGTCCCGAAACAACACATCTACTGGCGGAGTGGTGTCCGAATGACCGCATCTATGGCCACTCCACGCGCTATTGTCTCAAAAATGGCTGCACAATCCCGCACACAGACGCGACGTACAGATGGGCGCGGCCACCTTCGACAAGTCAGGATGATCCGCCCATGGAGGGTTCGGAAAACTGCTGGGGTCAGTCTCCTCTGCGGCAGCAAAGGCTGATCGCCCCAAGATTGTTAGCCGCCTCACGCCTGATGGCTCGAAGAACGTTGTTTTTGCGGTAGAGCGCAATCAAACTATTGTATTTACAGCGACGACCAGTTACATCGTCAGTTGTCACAATTAACATCCCTCCTCATCCGTGACGCAAACTTACTTACTACGCCACAATTATTTCGAACCCAGTCAACACCAGCAATCTTACCTGCGCCAATGGCTCCAACATAGCGACGTTTGGGGTACGAGTACACACAATCTCGTTTTCCAACTCAAAAAGATGTTTCAATTATCCTTTCATCATTGCCAATACGACAAGAAAAATCATTGAACGTGACATCCTCGAACAATTTGACCTTAATATTGATCCAGGAACACGAGAGATACGCACTGCTATCATCAGCGCTAAAACACACGACTCGCGCCGAAGCAGTCTCATCTATACAGCTAATTCCTCCAGTTCCTCATGTACCACAACTGGACAATGTTCTAAAGCGACATGAAGAGATTTTCAAACCTATCTCCTTTATGCCCGATCTCAAGAGGAAGCGTGCCATCACAGCTCATCGTATTATCTTATCGAAGCCACTTCCTCATTATCCTAGAGCACGTCAATTGGCACCACACACACATAAGGCCACCGAGCAAGAATTTGCCATGCTACGTCAACCAGGCATCTGTACACGATCCAGCTCACCATTTGTGTCGCCTGTGGTAGTAGTACCAAAGAGTGAACCCGGAACATTCAGAGTATGCGGGGATTATCGTATTCTCAATTTTTGCACAGTCTGATTCGTACACCATGCTAAACCAAGCTGACCCACTCAGATCCGATATCGATCATGCTGTGTACTCAAAGCTCGACCTAGTAAAAGCCTACTATCAAGTACCGATGAACAAAAACGCCGTATCCTATACTGCACTCAGATTCACAGGAAGTGGCACTCACAATTATCATTATATACCTTTCGGTCTTAAAAACGCATCTCAAACATTTCAACGCGTTATGGACGAAATACTAGATGGTCTACCATTTGTAATTCCCTACTTAGACGACATTTTGGTATTCTCCAACACGACAAATATCTCGTGCAAGATAGCCGTTTTGTCAAGAAATCACAACTGATTCAATTCAACGTGGACGAGATGCAGTCTTACGAGAATGCCAAAAGAGCCTTATGCAAAGCGACCATGCTACATTCTTCTGATTGGTCTCAACCTTTTGAATTGATCACTGACGCGTCCGACGTTGCCACAGGCGCAGTTCTTCAACAGTCCATCAATGGCATACACCGACCTATCGCGTTCTACTCGCAAAAACTACATTCTCGCGGGACGCGATATGATAAATTAGGGAAAGTTTTAATCGCAATCTACCTACACTTCCACACCTATCTGGTTGGCCGAAAGTTCACGACGTGTCAACTCGCAACTTACAAGAATACACGGATATGAATATGAAGTCACTCACATCAAAGGATCAGAAAACGTAGTTGCAGACTCCCTGAGCCGTCCTGCAGAACTCTATGCCTCTATCCTCTGTCCTTCACCTCTAAGTACTCAGGAGTTGCAAGCAGCACAGCAAGATGGTCTATCACTTCGTACAATTGATGTCAATCGCCTGAAAGCACTTGATTATGATTGAACTCTGCTCCAGTGTGAACTAACTGGCGTAGGCCCTCGGCCGTTTATACCTAAAAAATCCAACACAGGATATTCGAGGTCTACCATTCTATGAGCCATCCATCTGGCGAAGCCTCAGTGAAAATTTTATCCAGAACGTATTTTTGGCCTGGCATGCGGCGAGATGTCAAGAAGTGGTCAAAACAATGTCTAGAATGTCAGAAATGCAAAGTGACAAGACACCAAAACGGCGCCACAAGTCATCCAAGTGCCCAAAGTACGGTTCACGCACATACACTTCAATCTTTTTACCTTACCTGCCTTGAACAATATACGTTATCTACTGTCAATACCGGATCGCAACACTCGATGGTATGAGGCCATACCACTACCAGACATGAAACAAGACACTGTCAGTTATGCTATAGAGCTCAATTGGTTCGTTCGGTTTGGTACTCCAGCTGAAGTGCCAACCGATCGTAGCGCACAGCTCATCGGCGAAGAGTTTGCTGTCCAACTGAAATACTATAGTGTCAAACACTCCATGGCCGCGTCTCGTAATCCTAGAAAAAATAGTTTCGTCGAGAGACAACACCGGGAACAGAAAGCAGCGCTCTAGGCTAGCCCAAAAGAAAATTGGGTTGTGGCCTGGCCAAGAGTACTCCTGTCAATGCGTACAAGACCTCGAGAGCCGATCAAATGTAGCTCCGCTGAAATGGTATTTGGCGAATGTCTACAGGTGCCTGGCGAACTTAGTCCGATCACAATCTGAAACTATGATAACTGTGAACGATCCGGCATTTATGTTTCCACTTCGCAGTTACCTACAGTATAACGCTCAGAATCGGCCGATCTGTCCTACACGTCAGCAACATGGTCCAATCTATAAACGCAAAGATTTTGATAGCTGCAAATGTTTCTTCACTTCAGAGACACGCACAACAGAAGGCAATCGTGACAGCTGAATTGCATGGTAAATTCACCGTGCTTAAATGACCATGTAATAGCCATATGTGGCTACTCGCACTTTATTGGTTAACGGCAAGTTTCGCTTTTTTCTCATTGGTGCAGCGTAAATCGAATTAACTTTAATTAAGGCAATACATTGTCAATTTATTTGTGTCGTTACATCACTTTCTTCTCTGAAAGAAGGAGAAAAAATATTCCTCTCTGCGAGGCTAGATAAGAAATGCATGACAGAGTTCGAACCATGTTAAGCAAAAAAAATAATGTACCATAAATGCTGGGCTTAAGTATGCTCGTTTGTTACTTCAACAATGATATGATGCCAAGTAACCACTAGCAATTTCTACACAAATTGTTAGCTCTAGTAGCCGGTCATACCGCGTGAGGTAAAATAGAGCAGTGTAAGATTTGGGAGCCGCAGCGTAAGGATTTCGAGGTAAATCGCCACTGAATTTGCCAGGTTTAAGTTAAAACCTAGGCAGGCTGGATCGTTGTCAATGTGGTCGTATACGACCAAAAGAGCTAGTTTGTGCTCAACGTTGTGGTCATGATATTTGTAGAGTGGTTTTGTGCAATTGATGAAGTTGAGATATGCATTGAAAGTGGCCTGCACCATGATATGAAGCTGATAACTACTTAGTTTTAATATACGAAAGGGTTAGCTCCAAGTAGCTGGTCATACCAAAATATGCAGTGTGATGTCAGATGTTACATACATTATAATGTAAAAATATATACATAAAATCAAAGGTAACTGCTTAAAAAATATGTACACTAACATTGCCTCAGAGATGGCATAATACCAAGGAACTGATCAAAAATGCTACACAATTGTTAGCTAATAACAGCTGGTTATGCCACGTGAGATAAATGTGAAAAATAACGTAAGGTTAAAAATTTTGATACGTAGAATAACGAAAAGTTAATGTTAAAAAATATGAATTACGCGTTATATATAGGAGGCTATTGAGATTGTGGACAGATGGAGCCTGAGACGTGTGTAGGATGTTGACTGATATCAGAATCAGGCGGTTCGCTAAACAGTTTCAACTTGTCTATACTTACTGATGTCGGTGTCACGCTTTGCATAATAATGAAGTATTTGAGCTGTCTGAGCAAAATTGGGTAAGGACCGCGATACTTTGGTTGTAGTGGTACAACAGCAGTGTCGTTGCGAACGAGTACACTCTTGCAGCTGTGGAACAGTGGGTGAACGAAGACAGGGCGAGGCGTATGTCTCGGCTGCTGTTCAGACATGTTACCGAAATGAAGTCGAAGGCGGGTAGCTTCGTCTTGTGGGTCATCCTGTGCAGGTAGTAGACGTGGAAGCTGACGAGGCAGGCGAAGATCCATGACATACAAGAATTGTGACCCAGACGATTTAATGGATTCAAGAGTACGGGAACGCATGGCAAGCAGAACTAAAGGTTGTGCATCGACTCAGTTGTCATTAATGGACGAGGATGATAAAGCTGCTTTGAGTTTCCTATGCATTCTTTCTACCATACCGTTAGATTGGGGATGGTAGGCAGTCGTCTGGCGTAAGGTGCATCCTATGTACCGCAAGATGGTTTTGAAACAATCCGATGATAAGCAAGTGGCTTTGTCATTGATGACCTCATTGGGAACACCATAATTGGATATCCATGCAGAGATAAAAACGTAAGTTACTTCGTCTGCTGAAATTGTGCCAAGAGGTAATGCCGCAGACCTCCGTGCAAATCCATCAATCATAGTAAGAAGGTAACTGAAACCTTGAACCTTTATCAGATGAACTGTGTCGATGTGGACGATGGTTAGGTGAGAAGTAGTTCGGAAATGTTGCAACTTAGAACGAGTGTTCCATGTGATCTTGTTTTTCAGGCAAATGGCACACACGGAGACCCATCGTTTAGCGTTTTGCCTAAGTCTGTGACCCCAGAAACGATCTGTGAGAAGTCGGGCAGTCACTTGGCTTCCAGAGTGAGAAATTGAGTGAATTGAGTCGAAAACTTTTCTCTGAAGGCTGGTCGGAAGAACTGGCTTGTTGGGCTGCGTACCCGTGAAGTAAACAATTGGTAAGCCTTCCCACAGACGGCATATGAACTTGGTTGGGTGACGGGCTATTGATCTTTGAATGTGAATGTCACCGCACTGCTCCGTTCGCAGGAGGGATGGCGTTAGTTCAGGTTAACTGAGTATCACGGAGTTGACAGTGAATGGCGACGGCGAAGGTGGTTGTAGCGATACGCCTGTCCTGGAAAGGGCATCTGCAATGAAGTTTTGTTCGCCCTTGTCGTGAAAGATGTCAAATTGCCATTTACTTAGACGTGAAAGATGTCAAATTGCTATTCGCTTAGGCGTGCAAGCTGTCTTTCCACTCTGACAGGGTACATGGTGATAGTTGAAGTTGCGTTTCGAAGTGCGCTAACTAATGGTGCATGATCTGTGAAACCAAAAAATCTGCTTCTGCCAATGATGCTGATAAAATGGCGCACCGCGTTGTGGATGACGAGGAGTTCTCGACCGAAGTGTCGTATCTTGTTTCTGTTGGTTGGAGAGTACGCAAGTAGAAACTGATAGGCTTTCGAACACCGTCGATCTCTTGTTCCAAAGTGGCTCCAATAGAGAATTCAGAAGCATCTGTCGTGAGTAAAAATGGCCGTTGAAAATCTGGATGCGTTAGCATTGTGGCATTTGCTAACGAGTTGATGGCGAGTCGAAGTAATTCCTCGTCTTCGGATGACCAAGTAATGATGGTATTCTTGCTAAGACCTTTTCAATTCCGCAGGTGCCTGCACAAATAATAACGTTTTATTGAAGGCCAGGAAGGAACTTGCGATAATAGTTTAGTACTCCCAGAATTTTCTGCAACTCGCTAACAGTCCTTGATGACTTGATATTCTTGATTGAATTCGCCTTTGACGGCAAAGGTTGAATACCTTGTGGCGTGATACGCTGTCTTAAGAAGTCCACGGATGTAAATGCAATCTGCGTCACAGTTGATATTGAGTCCGTGGTTGGATAAGCGTGAGAGGACATTTTGTAGATGCTTGGCATGAGATTCTAAGTCTGGACTGAATACCATAATGTCATCGAGATATGACATACAATAAGCAGAGTCGTCGCGAAGTATAATTAAACGAACATTGGTTGCGCGGGTGGTGATAACAATTATTATAATCAAGGTTGCGGTCTTGATATAAACACCTGACCCATTAATTACTTACATATTTCAGTATAAACTAAGAATTGTATAGTGTAGAAAAGGCAATTCATCCAGTAGACCGGTTTCGTCCTTATTGGGAACTCATCAAGTACTGGCCAGAATTTGCCGCGGACAGGATACGAACCTTGGCACGTCTGTTTCGGAATCTGGTGCTCTAACCACTGAGCTATCCTGCCGCACACTACACAACACACAATTTTCAGTTATATACTAATTAATGTAACTTGGTAAGTCAATTTTTCCTTTAGGTGGAGCTCATATGGCATCCATTTAGACCCAAAGTTCCAACTAACCATGCCAAATCTGTCATTACTGAACAGACACCACATTACATGGGGAAGTGGTATTGAAATGAACATTTTATATAATTAAACGAACATTGGTTGCGCGGGTGGTGATAACAATTATTATAATCAAGGTTGCATCTTGATATAAACATCTGACCCATTAATTACTTACATATGTCAGTATAAACTAAGAATTGTATAGTGTAGAAAAGGCAATTCATCCAGTAGACCGGTTTCGTCCTTATTGGGAACTCATCGAGTACTGGCCAGAATTTGCCGCGGACAGGATACGAACCTGGGCACGTCTGTTTCGGAATCTGGTGCTCTAACCACTGAGCTATCCTGCCGCACACTACACTACACACAATTTTCAGTTATATACTAACCAATGTAACTTGGTTAGTCAATTTTTCCTTTAGGTGGAGCTCATATGGCATCCATTTAGAACCAAAGTTCCTACTAACCATGCCCAATCTGTCATTAATGAACAGACACCACATTACATGGGGAAGTGGTATTGAAATGAACATTTATATAATTAAACGAACATTGGTTGCGCGGGTGGTGATAATAATTATTATAATCAAGGTTGCGGTCTTGATATAAACACCTGACCCATTAATTACTTACATATGTCAGTATAAACTAAGAATTGTATAGTGTTGAAAAGGCAGGTCATCCAGTAGACCGGTTTCGTCCTTATTGGGAACTCATCAAGTACTGGCCAGAAATTGCTGCGGACAGGATACGAACCTGGGCACGTCTGCTTCGGAATCTGTTGCTCTAACCACTCAGCTATCCTGCCGCACACTACACTACACACAATTTTCAGTTATATACTAACTAATGTAACTTTGTTAGTCAATTTTCCTCTAGGTGGAGCTCAAATGGCATCCATTTAGACCCAAAGTTCCAACTAACCATGCCCAATCTGTCATTACTGAACAGACACTACATTACATGGGGAAATGGTATTGAAATGAACATTTATATAATTAAACGAACATTGGTTGCGCGGGTGGTGATAACAATTATTATAATCAAGGTTGTGGTCTTGATATAAACACCTGACCCATTAATTACTTACATATGTCAGTATAAACTAAGAATTGTATAGTGTAGAAAAGGCAATTCATCCAGTAGACCGGTTTCGTCCCTATTGGGAACTCATCAAGTACTGGTCAGAATTTGCCGCGGACAGGATACGAACCTGGGCACGTCTGCTTCGGAATCTGGTGCTCTAACCACTGAGCTATCCTACCGTACACTACACTACACAATTGTCAGTTATATACTAACTAATGTAACTTGGTTAGTCAATTTTTCCTTTAGGTGGAGCTCCTATGGCATCCATTTAGACCCAAAGTTCCAACTAACCATGCCCAATCTGTCATTACTGAACAGACAACAACATTACATGGGGAAATGGTATTGAAATGAACATTTATATAATTAAACGAACATTGGTTGCGCGGGTGGTGATAACTGATATAACTGAAAATTGTGTGTAGTGTAGTGTGCGGCAGGATAGCTCAGTGGTTAGAGCACCAGATTCCGAAGCAGACGTGCCTAGGTTCGTATCCTGTCCGCGGCAAATTCTGGCCAGTACTTGATGAGTTCCCTAATAAGGACGAAACCGGTCTACAGGATGAATTTCCTTTTCTACACTATACAATTCTTAGTTTATACTGACATATGTAAGTAATTAATGGGTCAGGTGTTATATCAAGACCGCAACCTTGATTATAATAATTGTTATCACCACCCGCGCAACCAATGTTCGTTTAATTATATAAATGTTCATTTCAATACCACTTCCCCATGTAATGTGGTGTCTGTTCAGTAATGACAGATTGGGCATGGTTAGTTGGAACTTTGGGTCTAAATGGATGCCATATGAGCTCCACCTAGAGGAAAATTGACTAACCAGTTACATTAGTTAGTATATAACTGAAAATTGTGTGTAGTGTAGTGTGCGGCAGGATAGCTTAGTGGTTAGAGCACCAGATTCCGAAGCAGACGTGCCCAGGTTCGTATCCTGTCCGCGGCAAATTCTGGCCAGTACTTGATGAGTTCCCAATAAGGACGAAACCGGTCTGCTGGATGAATTGCCTTTGCTACACTATACAATACTTGGTTTATACTGACATATGTAAGTAATTAATGGGTCAGGTGTTTATATCAAGACCGCAACCTTGATTATAACAATTGTTATCACCACCCGCGCAACCAATGTTCGTTTAATTATATAAATGTTCATTTCAATACCACTTCCCCATGTAATGTGGTGTCTGTTCAGTAATGACAGATTGGGCACGGTTAGTTGGAACTTTGGGTCTAAATGGATGCCATATGAGCTCCACCTAAAGGGAAAATTGACTAACCAAGTTACATTAGTTAGTATATAACTGAAAATTGTGTGTAGTGTAGTGTGCGGCAGGATAGCCCAGTGGTTAGAGCACCAGATTCCGAAGCAGACGTGCCCAGGTTCGTATCCTGTCCGCGGCAAAATTTTGGCCAGTACTTGATGAGTTCCCAATAAGGACGAAACCGGTCTACTGGATGAATTGCCTTTTCTACACTATACAATTCTTAGTTTATACTGACATATGTAAGTAATTAATGGGTCAGGTGTTTATATCAAGACCGCAACCTTGATTATAATAATTGTTATCACCACCCGCGCAACCAATGTTCGTTTAATTATATAAATGTTCATTTCAATACCATTTCCCCATGTAATGTGGTGTCTGTTCAGTAATGACAGATTGGGCATGGTTAGTTGGAACTTTGGGTCTAAATGGATGCCATATGAGCTCCACCTAAAGGAAAAATTGACTAACTAAGTTACATTAGTTAGTATATAACTGAAAATTGTGTGTAGTGTAGTGTGCGGCAGGATAGCTCAGTGGTTAGAGCACCAGATTCCGAAGCAGACGTGCCCAGGTTCGTATCCTGTCCGCGGCAAATTCTGGCCAGTACTTGATGAGTTCCCAATAAGGACGAAACCGGTCTACTGGATGAATTGCCTTTCTACACTATACAATTCTTAGTTTGTACTGACACATGTAAGTAGTTAATGGGTCGGGTGTTTATATCAAGACCGCAACCTTGATTATAATAATTGTTATCACCACCCGCGCAACCAATGTTCGTTTAATTATATAAATGTTCATTTCAATACCACTTCCCATGTATTGTGGTGTCTGTTCAGTAATGACAGATTGGACATAGTTAGTTGGAACTTTGGGTCTAAATGGATGCCATATGAGCTCCACCTAAAGGAAAAATTGACTAACCAAGTTACATTAGTTAGTATATAACTGAAATTGTGTGTAGTGTAGTGTGCGGCAGGATAGCTCAGTGGTTAGAGCACCAGATTCCGAAGCAGACGTGCCCAGGTTCGTATCCTGTCCGCGGCAATTTCTGGCCAGTACTTGATGAGTTCCCAATAAGGACGAAACCGGTCTACTGGATGAATTGTCCTTTCTACACTATACAATTCTTAGTTTATACTGACATATGTAAGTAATTAATGGGTCAGGTGTTTATATCAAGACCGCAACCTTGATTATAATAATTGTTATCACCACCCGCGCAACCAATGTTCGTTTAATTATATAAAATGTTCATTTCAATACCACTTCCCCATGTAATGTGGTGTCTGTTCAGTAATGACAGATTGGGCATGGTTAGTTGGAACTTTGGGTCTAAATGGATGCCATATGAGCTCCACCTAAAGGAAAAATTGACTAACCAAGTTACATTAGTTAGTATATAACTGAAAATTGTGTGTAGTGTAGTGTGCGGCAGGATAGCTCAGTGGTTAGAGCACCAGATTCCGAAGCAGACGTGCCCAGGTTCGTATCCTGTCCGCGAAGTATGTTGTCCATGAATCTTTGAAATGTCTGTGTAGCACACTTAAGTCCAAAAGGCAAGCAAAGATATTCTAAAAGGCCAAATGGATTGATGACTGTAGTCTTTTCAATATCCTCTGGTGCTACCGGGATGTGATGGTAGGCTTGTCTGAGGTCAATCACTGGGAAGAAATTGCTGCCGTTGAGTTTTTGCAAGTAAGGTGTTAATATTTGGAATAGGATATGCATCAGATTTTGTCACTGAATTTAGCTTCCGGTAATCTCCGCAGGCTCTATACGATCCGTTTGGTTTGGAGACTAAGTGCAGTGGTGACGCCCATGAACTTTTCGATGGTCTGATGATTCCCTTTTCCAAAAGCCTTGACAGTTCTCTTTGACAGCTTTCAGTTTAGCAGGGGCCAGTGGTCGCTTCTTGAGTGCAATAGGTTGTCATTCTGTGACGATATGGTGCATCGTGTTGGAGACTCATAGCTCTGACTTGTTAAGATCGAAAAGCGACTTTTATTTTCGAAAAGCTGCTGATATCTCTGCTGAATGATGCACTGGGGTTGGTTGAATGACCTGTAACTCCAAACGCTCGGAGGCAAGTGTCAAAAACTTTGCTCATGTCGGATGGAGGGGTCGATGATCTTTTGATTGGCAAGATCAACAATGAGCCGAAATTTCAAAAGGAAATCAAGGCCTATTATTTTGTAACACGCAGCTCCGCGTTACAACCCAACGATGTTCAATATTAAAGAATATAGTTCTCTTTAAGGTCAAATAATCTAACTCTGTTTTTACACAATATTTCTCTTAACTATGATTTTAAAAACAATCTCTTTTAGTTTCAAGCAGTTTTAATTGAGATTTCTTGAACTGCAATTCTAATTGTAATTAATAGGGTTTTGTTTAATAAATAGAGACTCCCGCGCACAATACTCAGGGAACTTGAGGTGGATTATAGTTCATAGTTGTATCGATAGTTTTTCTTTGCATTCAGATATTATTTCACGAATCAGGACATCAGATGTTCCTCAATCATATTCACAAATTCTATAGTTCAATGGATTATTATAATTAAATCATTTAAAACCTAGCAAACAGTGGAATAATTATTTGTGATGTTTTTTGAAGACTGTCTTTAAACGATTCTTATCCATAAATTATCAGTGACAATATTTACTAGTGACTTAATTTATATCATCATATATCTTCAATTATTTTCATGTATTCATCAGGATTCAGACGTTTGTGTTCTTGATAATTAGTTGTGTCTAAGACATTCAATTTTGTTGACAATATATCGTTATGTTGCCTTCTAGAGCACGCTCCGTTTTTTAACTGTGAATTGATAATTACTTGTGTTGACAATATATCGTTTTGTTGCCGTCTAGAGCACGGTCCGTTTTGTTTAACTGTGAATTGATTCATGCTTAGCTACCTTATTTGTAATAAACGGATGAGAATTGATGATTTTTCTCACTTCACATTTCGGGAAAGACACATGGATTAATTCTGAATGCGGATCCTAATAACAGCTACCAAATATTACATAAGAGGAGATATCGCACTAAATAGACACCTAGTTCGCAGAACCTCTTACATTAGCTACAAAACCTCATACAATATTGTGTGAGACCTTGGCAAAGATGAAGTTGTGAGAAAATTCACGCCGTAGACCTATGTTGAGTGTGCGATACCGGTAGCCATAAGTAGGTATGGGCTCGCTTGTATCTGTTATAAGAAGAACGCCTAGCGACATCTGGGCCATCGAATCACCCTTGAGAACTGAAACTACTGCACCTGTTTCTTCGATAAATTCTTCGCCAGTTCTGAAATCAAGAAGATGCAGAAGTTCGTTGGGCTGTTTGGCCGGGTTGTGCAAACAAGTAGGCTGGTGATTGCGACCGACGTTGTCCGTTTGGCTCTCAATGTGACAAATTCGGCGTGGACGAAAAGAGTCGACAGGAATGTCGGATTGTAATTGGTTTCTTCCCTGTGGCGCCGTTGATGCCGCTGATGCGCAGAAAGTACGGTCTTCTACTTTCTGCGCCAGTCATTTCCCGATCCTGATGCATCACAGCGCCTATGTTCTGTTGTCCTTTCCGTCACCTGTGAAAATTAACACTCATTCGGAAATTCTTCGGAACGAAAAAGACAGACTTGGCATGTCTGTTAAAGATTTGCGAGGATCTCGTTATAATTAGGTTTAGGCATGGATTTGGGTCGGGCATTCACTTGATTTAGCTCGGATTTCGTTATGGCCAATCCTTCTAGAACTTTAGGCATGTTCTCTACTGTTCTCTCTAAAGAGGAGAGCTTATCATCTTGCGGGGGTGGACAAAAGGATGACGGATTCACCTTAGGTTCCAGAACCCTATATTCTAACTCACATCTCTCAGATAAGTCATCTATAGAGAGAGTGCTGGGAAGCTGTCTGGCGAATACACTGAATGAATGTGGAAGATTGTTAGCAAAAACAACCTTAGCCTCATGGTCAGAAATATTGGTTATATACCAATGTTTCCGTAATTCCCTTAATATCTCGATGAGGCCAATGTTTGGCATGTCTAACTGTGCGTATTTATTTATTATTTGCTCAGTTTCTGTGGGCTACAGCAAGGCTTCTACTTCATTTTATATGCTCAAAATGGGATAAGGTAGCTTCCTAATGGCCTCAAGCTTAGGATAAATACGTCTCTGCAATTTAGAAGATAGTTTAACAAAAACCTTTGACAGTTTTAGATGATTATCATAATCTGGAAACGAGGAGAAAGCAGAGTCTACGCGCATAAAGAATAATTCACTATCTCCATTCCAAACAGGAACATTAATATCTAAAATCAAACCTGACATTCTAACAATCTTACGGGATCTTAAAAGCATAAATTTATAAGCAAGATGGAAATGTATAAATATACTTTAAAGAAAACGCTTACTCACTAACAGTTTCCGCATTTGAAAGAGAATCTTCCGCAGTTGAATCTGTCGAGCGGGTACAGTCAATATTCGTTCACAGATCACTAAGATGTACAGTTTTGTACGTAGGAAAATTGAATAGAATAGAATAGAATAGAATATCTTTATTTGGATTCAAACCACACATGTTCCATTAAATAATAAAATTAGAAAATGTACAATGTAAAAAGATATCACATCACATATATATGTGCAATTAAGTGTACTGTACAGTTTATCGGCATCTGAAAGATCAGCTGTAAACAGTGATAGATTCTTAATCAAAATTGAAAATTTAAGTTATAACTCGAATATTACATTTGTTGCTGAAACAATTAATCTTGGCTTTTATTTAACCATGAAAAAGTATTATCATAATCAAAATTAAAAATATCATCAGGATTAAACACTTTTTCTAGTTCGGTAGATAAAAATTTAAAAGACATTTTAGTTGGAGGCGTTTCTCTAAGCCCCTTTGGCAAGTGATTATAAATTTTTTAAATTTTTGAAAACGAGAACAGCTTGCTCGCAACATTCCCAATCAAAGGTGGAGATATTGCAGAATGACCAGATCTAGTTCCAATTTCATGACTCTTTCTTATGGGATTCATATAGGCACCAGACCACTGGTTTAAATGGAAAACTTTTATACAATAGCACATTCTCCGAAACCATAAAGGATGCAGTGATACAAATTGTAATCTAGTGGCGTATATAGTGCAGGAGATAGGACTAATTTGCTTCACAACTTTTCTTTGTACAGCTTCTATTTTATTAGACAGACCCTTTGTTAAGGGATTCCAAGTAGCGGCGGCATATTCTAGTATCGGTCTAATCCATATTATAAACATTTTGAATTTTATTTCATGTGATATAATATTTCTATTTATCAATGCCCATCTTTTCTTGGCACTGCCTACTATCCTTTCAATATGTCTCTCAGCAGAAACCGTACAATGAATAGTTATGCCTAAATCCTTAATTTCTTGCATAAGTTTAATCTCAAAAACATCATTAATCTCAGCATCATGAAAATAAACATACTTAAAATCTGTTCTGTTACCTATTTTTAAAGCTCTCGTCTTTTTACTGTTTATTCTCAGCCCTAGTGTTAACAGATATCTACTTAAATCATACAAATCAAGTGTCACATTATTTTTGGAGAATTCAACATTATTTGGATCAATTGGAAAGATTATTTTCAAATCATCAGCAAATTTGCAAACTCGACCGTTAGGAATCTTAGTTTCCAAATATGCAAATACAATTTTAAATAATATTGGTCCCAAACTGGATCCCTGTGGAACTCCACTTGTTACCCTTTTCGATTTAGATACCAAATCGTTTACTTGAATACTCATTCTTCGATTATATAGAGTAGTACCTAAGTAATCTAAAAATATTCGGATCAATATTCAATAAATTAATCGCATTCAAGATAGCATCAAAAGATATAGAGTCAAAAGCTTTTGAGATATCTATAAATACAATTAATGCATCTAACTTATTCTCGTCTAATGTGATTACATGTTTCCACATGGAAAGCATATTAGTAGTTGTCGATCTACCTTTCGTAAAGCCATGTTGACATAGGTCAAAATCAGCCGGTAACATACGTTCTAAATGATCTAGTATCAATCGTTCTATTATC
Organism: Eudiplozoon nipponicum; assembly: GCA_029291075.1. Classification (NCBI taxonomy): domain Eukaryota; kingdom Metazoa; phylum Platyhelminthes; class Monogenea; order Mazocraeidea; family Diplozoidae; genus Eudiplozoon; species Eudiplozoon nipponicum. The sequence continues at coordinate 23,366 of JAQBSW010004309.1, forward strand.
TTCAAAAACGAAGGGATAATAGAGATTAATCTATAATCACTAGCACACGTTGGCTTACTTACTTTTGGCAACGGCTTAGCTACTATCGTTAGTATATCGATTGGTAATTTCCCATTCTTTAAAATTATATTTATAAAGTTGCAGAGTACATTCATAAATTTTAAAGGTAATTGAAGCAAATTATCAATCGAAATACCAAGGTGATCTTTTTGTTTTTTTGATTTGATTTTTAACATCAATTTTATCAATTCATCACTGTCAATAACAAGTCCTGGTTCCTGGTCTCCCAAAGAATCAGATGGTTCTATAAAATCTCTCCCATTCTGTGGATTGCATATCAAATTGCCAAATACTTCCTCCAATTCACAGAGAAATCCATACTCAGTTTTATCCACAGGTAGAATAAGCTTTAACTTTTCCTTGTATTTACTGTAATCTGTGAGGAGTTTGAATCCTAATCTAGGATTACTCTTCATTTTGGCCAAAATAATTCGTTCTGATCTTTGACGGATTATTAGCAGTGATGAATTAATTTCCTTATCAATGGAATCTAATCTCATTTGTTTAATACTATTAATAAGACTACACTTATATTATCTCGTTTAATTCTTAGTTTACACAGTTTCCTATTAATTCGTTTCGGTATAATGTCCGTAAACGTAGCTGCCTGAAATAAAATAGATAATAACGATGAAACAGAAGAAACAAATTCATCAGTATTCAAGAAATAAAAACTCTCATAATCAATCTGTATACTTAATTCTCTAAAAAATTCCAGTTGATTCTGGAACAGTGCACGTGTGCATTTTCAAAACTTAGTTTCTGTGTTATGCCACTCAAGATGTTCCATTGTAAAATAATTTGTTTGTGATCCAATTCTTTGAAATAATTGACAACATCATAACTGTGCGATTTTACCATTTCAATTTCTAAGTATACATGATCTAAGCATTGCGAACCTCTAGTTGATTCCTTTATAATCTGCTTGAGATCATGGTTAGAAAAAAAATTGGTTATTTCACAGTCCTGTAACTTATTAAAGTCACCTACCACTACATTGTAGCCATGGCAGTCAAAGATAGATTGAAGAGAATTGGTAAATGTTTGATCATCAAATAAAGTAGCATACGGCGGTCTGTAAACCGCTGTTAAGATCAGATTATCAAATTGTATAGATAGGAAATCAATGATAGCATTATCATCACTAATATGTAAAATTTTCGCCTTAAATACCGATTTACAATAAATGAGTACTCCTCCACCTCTTTTATCCAGCGATCTGTCCTTTCTGAATAAAGAATATTGAGGAATATCAAATTCATGACTTTTAATATCCTTATTAAGCCAAGTTTCAGATAATATTATAAAATCAAAGTCGTTACTTAATATAAAATTAGACAGCAAAAAGTTCTTATTCTTAACACTGCGAAAGTTAGCATAAAATAAATTAAATGTAGAAATCGACTTATCTAAACAAGTGTCGACTATTACTGATTCAACCTTATTGGTTTCTTTACTATTCGTTTTCCGGGCCTCGAAGCCATACTTCCTCTCCCCCCGCTGTCCACGACATTTACTAACGATACTTCGTTTTTTTGATTTCGTATCTTCTCTTGTTAAATTTCTTATAATGTCGTAGTCAGAAGTAGGTGGACTCCGCTCCTGGTTGTTTAGCTTTTTTGCTTTTGCCAACTTTCGTTGGAGAAATGTTTTATCACGACCAATATGTAGGCTATTAAAACTCGGACTCTCACCTTTCCTTTTATTGATGGCCTCAATCTGTATATTTGTTGGCCTCTTTGTTAACTTTATTACCACCGGTCTAGGACGATTGGATCTTTTTCCAACTCTAAAACATTTAGCAATGTCAGCATGCGTCTCATCCTTTATGAGGATATTTAATTTCTCGACATCATTCACATCAGCATTCTAATCAAGATTAAATAAAATTAGCTGTTCTTGTTTACTAATCCGCGCTGATACTTCATTCGCTAATATGTTTATTATCTCTTCGCCTGTTATTTTATTCTTGATTGATGAGTCATTTTCCACTGTTATTTCAGCCAACTCAACCCATGGCTGAACATCAGTCTTTAAATTATCTAATTTCGTATTTAACACATCAGTCAATTGAACAATTTGCGCGCTTAAAGATTCATTTTTCTTTTCTGCTAATTCCAATTTTGCCGTAAACACTTCAACGTCTGTTTCCAGTTTTGACACTTTATTCATGACACGATTATTCTCATCCTTCAGCTCCTTCATGACACGATTATTCTCATCCTTCAGCTCCTTCACTGAGTTCTGAAGTTCTGAAACGATTTTCTCAAGATGCGACAAAATTATAGCCATTTCAAACCGCGCGCGCAATACAATTAAGATCTTAAAAATAACACCTATTTCTGAACTCCTGTTATTCCAGCAAATACATATACTCTGGCCTTGATCGATATCAATTATTGCATTTCACGGTAATCATGACATCGTTCAAATAAATATAAAACATTCTTTTGAAATGCGAGCTTTACTAAAATTCATTTTACCCTTCCTGTCTGCAAAAACAAAAAGAAATTTTATCAGATATAAGAAAATTTTCTTTCGCATGGTCTTCTCAAATATCTACTAATGAACATATCTTTATATATAAATTGGAAATAAAACAAGATATAAATATGTGAACATAGAGAGAGTGTGATATAGGAACCAATCAAATTGCGTGCGTCACATCCAGTTCAAGCTAAAGCTTGTACGTGCTTTCTGCTTACATAAATCCGGCTGCAATTTGTTTATCCATAAGGCTTCGTATGTGGCTAGCTCCCTTTTGTTTTCGCATTTAGTAATTACCTTGAATGCTACGTCTGGAGAACATACGTGCAATGTTTCGATGATGTGTTGCGCAATAGCAGACGTGTATTCACCATTTGATTTAAAACAGGCGTTTAAGTTGCAATGTTCTCTCATTCGAGTAATTAACCGTCTGGTTACTGTGGTCTGTACAGTATTTGCATTACAGCAGTTTTGTGCCATTTCAATATAAATTATCAACAGTTCGTGGTTGCTTTTCAAGAATTGACAGGTTGGTTAGTCAAGATTCTAAAGAAAATGAATATAATAAAGCAATTAACGATTTAATGTCTAATGGCTATCCCAGACAATTAACTGAATCAATTATTAAAAGAGGAATTAAACAGAAACAAACGTATTATGGATCAGTAAAGAAAACAGTCTACCTAAACATCCCATTTAAGGGGGATGCACTTTCCAGAATGGCAAAAAAGGAAGTTTAAGCACCATTACACGCAAATTTAATGCAGCCAAACTACGAGTGTTATTTAGGGTAACACACTTGCCTTTACCAGCAATCAAAGAGAAACAGGCGTTAATGTCGATATCAAATATTATTTACCAATATACATGCGCAAGTTGTCGATCAACTTACGTGGGCCGATCGACCATACGGTTAATTACTCGAATGAGAGAACATTGCAACTTAAACGCCTGTTTTAAATCAAATGGTGAATACAAGTCTGCTATTGCGCAACACATCATCGAAACATCGCACGTATGTTCTCCAGACGTAGCATTCAAAGTAATTACTAAATGCAAAAACAAAAGGGAGCTAGCCACATACGAAGCCTTATGGATAAACAAATTGCAGCCTGATTTATGTAAGCAGAAGAAGCACGTACAAGCATTGAGCTTGAACTGGATGTGACGCACGCAATTTGATTGGTTTCTATTTTTCACACTCTCTTTGTTCACATATTTCTATCTTGTTTTGCTTTCCAATTTATATATAAAGATATGTTCATTAGTAGATATTTGAGAAGACCATGCGAAAGAAAATTTTCTTATATCTGATAAAATTTCTTTTTGTTTTTGCAGACAGGAAGGGTACAATGAAATATAAAACAGTTAGATACTGTTTGTGACAAAGAACTAATATATGTGCAATTTTGTATTCGGTGTTGCGCACCTGGTAACAAAATATTTCAAATATAACAAGAAGGATAAACAGAGGGCAGCATGAACAGTAAGTACAAATTCAATTATTTTGTTTGACTAACGGCGTCGGTTACATATCTCTTATATAAAAACTACTAATCAAATCAGTAAACAGATGAGGACTATGGCCAAACTTGACTCAAACTACTTAGGCTTAATTGCTGTAGAAAAAACGGTGAATGCATGTCTATTGAAGAATCTAGGAGTTTAGCATACTTAATGCAGCCCTTGAGGACCATGCATATTCTTTTTTTGATTGAAGAATAGCACGATTTTTATCCATGTTTAGTTCAACTGCTCAAAGCATATTTTATTTACTTTGAACAATGTCGACATTGGTGGCACATGTTGACAAGCTTTACTTTGAACCTTCATTGTCTGTCATCATTATCGCATTCAAAGATGTTAACTGAATAAAAATTAAATCAAAACCTGCCGCAGTTAATCTATGAGATTCCTTTATATGACTGCAATTTAATTCACATAATCTTGAGGTTCATTTTGCGAAGAAGTTATATTTTCCTTGGATAGGGTAATAACAAACTAGTAATTATTATCCGTTCTGCTATAAATAGAATGTTTCAGACACGCGTTTGCTATTTGCTTTGATTTAAGTACTACGATATGAGAAAACATATGTAAACCTTATTTTTGCAAACAAACAAAATTTATTCCGATCGCCAATCGGATCTACCAAATGTGCTCGGATAATTTAATTTCACACTATTCTGTTATATTACAGGCGACAAGAGCTTTCTCTTTTATAACATGTATAAATTTTTATTTCATTCAAAATAGAATGTAGAAGATGTCTAGTTTTGCAAAATATTTCTAAAGACGTCAAATTCCAGTTCAGATTTGTATTTAAGATAGGCAAAACACTGCTTCAAAGGAATGAACTAAAGAATTACCATATATTTCATAAACACCTGTGTTCCATCCTACAACCTGACTAATCGGAGAAAGAATGCACATAAATTAATTAAGCTTAAATGTAAAATAAAATTTAAAAATAGCACAAAAATCGTTTGGAATTTAAAAAAAGAAATAACAAAACTATACACCGTTTTACATAGGGGTAAGGAATAGTCCTTGATAATACTAATGTATGCAAAATTGTTGACGTGTTTCATGTTTTAAATGACAAGATGTATTTTGCTATAAACGTACGTGTAAAGATAATATAGTTTTGCACACAACAGGTCGGTGTATGCTCTGAAAAACATAAAATCAACCTTCAGTTACAGTTACCTAGATGAGATCTACAAAAATTAGGTGAAATTGTACTACCACGCATGAGCTATTTGATTTTAGACAGCTTTTAATGCTATTTGGTCGACATTGTTAGATAAACATTTCACAGATATACGTGTCTTAAAAATATAAATCTCGTGCAGGTATAAAATTTCAAATATACGTATAAAAGCCACATAAACTGCTATTTGTATGCAGAAAGCCATACTTTGGCAAATAAATTAGAATTACTGATTGACAATCCTGAACAAATGACGGATCTTCCCTGAGAAGAATGAAGATAAGGATACTGAAATAACGTTTTTTGAAAATATTAAATCTATCCATAGATATAATTGAATAATTATATCTGATAAAAGAGCGTCTCTAGTAAAAAGAGTTTAACTTAACAAACATAAATTAAAGTGGTAAACAGTGAGTAGTAGTATTCTTTTATTATATCTCAATAAATTACTTTTAATAGCGGTAGGCTATCAAACTTTACAATGAACATTGACTGAATAGAATTAAAAACGGCATGGGCTACACTATTTTGATTACAGCTTAGGTGTAAATGCATCGCTTCATGTACATGAGCTAACATGCTTGAAGTCAAAGATGAGTGAAACCAGGTCAAATATCATTTTTTCCAGTTGATTTATTATAAAGATTAGTTTAAAGAAGATGAACTTTTTCTTCTTCATGCAATTGGAAATAAATTCCGTTGAAAGTACAGTAACTAAATGCTACTAAATTAGTGGCTCAAATAAATTGTGATCAATTATGATATTTGATTATTTATTATTGTATCAAAGATTGACTTACTTTACTTTACTTTACTGCGGCTGACTCCTTTTAGAGGATAAGCCGGCTCCATTGATATCCCGAATTAAGCCTCTCCATGCCGGGCGGTTGGCAGCCATTTCGGCACATAAAGAGGGCCAATGACGCTCCCAGTGACGCGGACCATAAACATTGCGTAAACCTAGGAGTTCCATGTCCGATTTGATTGTTGCAAGCCATGTCTTCAGTTGCCCACCTCGGCGGCGGCGCCAGTTTGCACATTGACCTGGGTTCATCACCTGCCGTACCAGTTCGTCTTCGGGTTTGCGTAGTACGTGCCCGAACCATTGAAGTCGACGATGTTGGATCCAGACGGATAGTTGCATGATATCACCGCATTGGTGACGAACAGATGCGTTCGACACCCGGTCCATCCATTTTGTCTTTGTGATGTACCTAAGGCACCAATGGTCGAATACTTCAAGCTTTTTGGAGTCCTCAGAACGTAATGGCCAAGTCTCACAGCCATACAGTAGCACAGGGCGAACAGTAACCTGGTAGACTCGGATTTTCATTTTGAGGCTGATTTCACTTCTTCTCCAAAGTGAGTTCTTCAATTGTAAGAAAGCAAGTCTGGCACGGTCGATGCGTGTTCGGACTTCATTCTTTGCTTGACCAGTTTGAAGTATTTTTGAGCCAAGGTACGTAAAATCGTCGACTGTTTCGATTGGGCTGTCGTACACCGTGAGCTGCTCATCAGGTGAAGATACACCGATGGCGAAGGCTTTCGTTTTGTCGGCATTGATTTCCAGACCAACGGCTGATGAAAACTAGGCCACTTGATCCAAAACGGTTTGCATGCTCCCATAGCTGTCAGCAAGGAGAACAACATTGTCTGCGTAATCAACATCCGTTAGCCATAGGTTATTTGATACTTGAACGCCTCGGAACCCAGTTAGCGCGTTGCTCAGAATTCAGTCAACCGCATAATTGAACAATATGGGTGACAAGGGACATCCTTGTCGAACCCCGGTGCGCAGACTGAATTCATCCGATTCTTCTCCGTAAACACGTACTCTGGCTTTGGTGGCTGCATAGTAGGCCTTGATCAGATTGACGAGTTTTATGGGCATTCCGTCGAGCAGCATGATGTTCCATAGGGAGTCGCGATCAACAGAGTCAAAAGCAGCTCGGAAATCAATAAAACAAGCGACGGTTGGTTGTTGAAATTCGTTGCGATGTTCCAAAACTCGCCGTAATGTAAAGATCTGATCAACACAGCCTTTGCCTGGGCGGAATCCACCCTGATTGGGACGGGTACGGGCATGCCGCTCATTACAGAAGCGGTTCAATAGAATCGACGCCAACAGCTTGGATGCGGTGTTGAGAAGACTGATACCACGGCAGTTTTCGCACCTTGATCTATCACCCTTTTTGGGAAACGGTAGCAGGATTGACATTCCGAAGTCTGACGGGCATGCTTCCTGTTCCCAGATAGAAGAGAACAGTCGATGGATTGATGGCAGTAGTGTGCCTATACAGGCCTTGTAGATCTCCGCAGGTATTCCATCTTCACTGGGGGATTTCTTGTTCTTCATGCGCTGGATGGTCGTAGCGATCTCAGCCTCAGTTGGGGAAGAGCAGTCCACGTCGTAGCTAGGTGTAGATGTTGTAGGTGGTTGCGGTGGGGAGCGGCCACTGTATGGTCGGTTCAGTAACTGCGAAAAATGTTCAACCCATCTTGCGATTTTGCCATTGACATCAGAAATCAAGTCTCCTGTTGCGCTGCGTTGAATTGTCTCTGCATTGCGCTTACCAGATGCTTTACGTATAAGACGGAAGAGACCCCCGAAGTCACCGACGTTTGCAGCCGATTCCATGGCGGAAGCCATTTCATCCCAGTACTGCTTACGGTCAGCCCGAGCAGACCTCGTGGTTTCACGTCTCAGGTGGCGATAATTAGGCGCGTTATTCATCCGGGCATCTCTTGCTTTTTGTGACGCCCGTATCGTGCGTTCAGAGATCCAGTCTTTATGGTGAATTTTGATGGTTCCGAGCGTTTCTAGCGCAGCTTGCTGAGTAGAGAGTTTCAAGTTATTCCATTGATGCTCCACATTGGTTTTATCTACGGCATGAGTTCCATCGTCAGCGGAAGTCAACTTTGCAGTGATTGAGGCCAATAGTGCTGTACAACGGGATGGGTCCGTTAGGGTTGCAACATTCAGGCGTCTCGTAGGTTGACGGCGCCGTCGGGACTTGAGATGAAGTCTCAATTTGGCACGTACTAGAGTGAGAAAGCATACTAGCTTTAAAAAAATTGATTTATTACCTTAGTAAAAATTTAAAGTGGCTTGTTAGCATAAAGCGCGCCCCTTAGTTTAAACAAATGTGAATAACAATTTTTAGCTATTATGCCTGCCTGAGGCTCAACTGCAGTCTTCAACACTTTTTTAGGCCTACGCTATTTCAGCTTTACACTTCTGCGAAGTAGCTACATGGAATACAATTCAGTTCTAAAGTTTGCCTTTGACGAGTTCTCCGCCTCAAGGATAAACACTGCAACATCTTCCTCTCCAAGAGACGGTCTTGGCATCCCAGAACACGGGGCCGCGGAACATCTTGTTCAAATCAATGTTGTAATTCGAATCTATTTTTGATTGATACGCCCATATTTGACAGTGTGTAGCACTCTAATTTTTCATTTATGTCGTTATGAAAACGTTTCCAACACGTAGGCTAGTGCGTGTAGGCTACCGAGCATGGCCATTTCACAGGTTGGTCATAGTTTGCTTTTGCTGGTGATCACGAATATGTGATATTTTGCAGTGACCTTGGGGCACTTGTGACATGAGTTCGTTTGGTCGACGTTTCTGTACGCCAAAGACCTTGGTTACATAAGCAATGTCTGTAGCTGTTAGTACGTTAAAATGAATGGTTTACTACGCAAAAATTAATTCGTTCCACTAGGAGCCAGCACGTCCGTGGCAACAAAATCGTAAAACCTATTGCATTATAAATTGCACTTTGTCAGCTCTAGCGTTAGCCTGAGAGTGACACGCTACACCTCGGCAATGCTTAATATGAGGTTTCTGCGCTACTGATTAAATTCCTTTGCCTCGAAATGGGAGCTCTGTCCAGATTTTGCCGCGGACAAAGCTCAACATTAGCACATCAGCTTTGGAATAATCTCCAATGTATGCGAGAATATTAGAGGTGAGAGACGCATATCTACATTTGATTTTCATAAATTCAATGCGGTTTGATTCTCGATAGTCAGTTTGCCATCGTACTCTAATGATGATCATGGCAGGTCGAAACGCGTCAGTGCGTTGCGGCTGGCGGTAGTTTTGTTATGTTGTTCGACGTCTGGTTAAATACAATGGGACTGGTGTTTACTTAAAACTCGAAAACTTGATTTAAAGAATTGTTACCACCACTCGCGTAATCAATTATTGTTAAATTGTAAAGCTTTGCAAAAGGTCGCTCTAACAATTGAGTCACCCTGTCGCACGCTATGCACAATCTTCATTTATATACTAACTTAAGTTTCTTGGTTAGCATTTTCTTTAGGTAGAGCCTATGTGAAATCCCTTTAGACATAATGTTCTGACTAACAATCCCCAATCTGTCATTACTGACCAGACACCAAATTACATGGGGAAGAGGTATTGAATTGATCTTTTCTATAATTAAATGAACATTGTCTTTGCAGACGGTGATACCAATTACTTTAATCAAGTTTTCGATCTCAGTATTACTTCTAATCACATTATATACATAAATTTGTCAGTATAAACTAAACATTGTATAATGTAGAAAAGGCAATTCACCCAGTGGACCAATTTCGGCCTTATTCGAAAGTTTACTCGTACTGTCTAGAATTTGTCGAGAACAGGCCTCGAAACTACACATATATGCTTCGGAATCTGTGGGTCTAATCTCTGATCTTTTCTGACGCTACACATAATTTTCAGTTAGATACTTAATAATGTTTATTTAGCGTTAAATTCAGACGAGTTTAGGAAAGTTTAAGATTTTCTTATTATTTTGTTATCATGGAAAATAATTCACGAATCCTAGCCAGCTATTCATTTGAAAATTTACAAATTGCAAAACAGATCTGGGCAATCTATATACTATCTTTTACAGATTTGACCATTTTCAGGCAACCAAATAATAGCGGAAGAAATGAAGGGTAGCTTTCAATTTATGCTTGATTTCAAGAAAAAAATTTATTATATATCCGTCTCTATTCTTCTTTTTTTGAGTGATCAATAATTTGACTAATGTTTTCGATGAACATTTCTCGAATATCTTTGAGAACACTTTATTTAAATAATGTTTGAGTTTATGGGATTGGCAACATTCCCATTTCCACTGAAATAAAATATACGCAAGACTGCTAGAGATGAGAGATTCAAATTCAATTTGGCTTAACTTCTACAGGCATTGCGCATATATCATCACTAATCAGTTGTCTGTCATGCTCTTCCGATGATCAAGGGAGGTCAACTTGCGTCAGTACGTGTGACTATAGTTTTGGTATGCTATGCGAATGAATAAAACAAATAAGAGTTACGTTAATGTTTTGTTATCGACTTCCGCTAAATCTATAATTGCTCAATTATTGAGACTCAGAAAATAAAAATGATATCTGTTGAGATCAGGAAAGAAATGTAATATATATGTTATGATATTTATACTTCTTATGCTCACTTAAAGAAGCAACAAATAGAATGCATGTGTGCGGATAACATTTTATGAGGTCTTTTGTCTGTACTATATAGGATTATCAAATTAAAAAAAGTTGTATAATGTTGTCTTCTTTAACTTTTCACAATAAAGAAGTTGATATTACACTTTAGAACATTCATTCAATTAACAGTTCAGTTACTTAAAAAAAACAGAAAGGTCCATTTGTTCCACAAAAATATATTTCATGTGATAAACTTATAAAGTAATAACGATGAAGCAAAACCAAGAATCAATAACTTGAGCATTATAATCATGGATAATTAAAATCTAATTTTAAATAAATGTATGATTAAATATTAAAAAATAGACAGTATAACAGAACATAAACGGTATTCTCATCGAGGTTTCATAGTGGCAGACAACGTCGCGGATTTTTATAGGATTAAATTAAGATCGTAGCTTAACTTGAGCATGAAACGTTATGGAAGAAGCACGATATGTAAACAACTTTGTTTTGAATAGTAAAAATTCACAATAATAAATCAGTATTCTGAAGCGTATTTACAGTGTCAACGTGAATATCGTAGACATGATTTAAGATATCTACAATGCACAAATTCCGGCTATCTTTTACGAAAGTCAAGAACAGATTTTGAGAAAGGGATAGACGCCTCCGTTAATTTGAAACTGAAAGTGAATTCTACAATACTTTTTTGCATACGTTACTGCCGAGTTAAATATTTTATATGTTAGTTACAATACCTCAGCACGATTTTGATTGAATTTTGGTCACATGTCCGACGTTTATTACAGAGTCAAAACAGTTTATTTTAAAAACATCTGTTGCAATGAAATTAAAAACGACGATTTAATTAACATGATAAAGGCGATTGAACTGCTTAGTGTTAAAGGAAATTAAAAGTTTATATGCTGACAAAAATTTGAGATGACATTCTAGGGAAATGTTGTTTTTGAATAGAAGCACAAAAAACTAACGAGTAATCCTATTTATGTAACTGGAAACAATTTGTTCCTAAATTCAAAATACGAAACAAATTTACTAATTTCTTAAGCAAAATAAAGAGATTCAAAATTATTTAATTAAATTTCGCTGTGCTACTTTAGTTTGTGTCCAAATAAGTGATATCATATCATAGGAACTTAAATGTTAACAGTATTGAAATACTTTCTCTGAAAATATCATTTCATCGAGACGAATGACTTATTTGTCAAATTTCACTTTCAACTGGATTATGGTTTCAGATCCGTGTATCTTTTAAAGTCGTTCTGGCATTTCGGGTAGTCGCCGTCATTCACTTCTGTAACTGAGGCAAAAACATGTTAATCTGACATAAAATCACGCTCAGCTACACGCAAGTCATCCGAAAACGGAGTGGAATATCTTAATTTGAAAGATGGCTCTGCTCTAAGTTTTAATACGGCAGTTAAGTTTCATCACCAAAACATTACCAATCACAATTGACAACAAAATTGCATGTGATTATCCGTAAAGTAAAATAGATTTATACAAAATTTATTGTTAAAGTAATAAAATAATAATCAAAAAGTGATACATTTAAATTATTTTGTTGTGTGTAAAACTTTTAACAGCAAAATAATAACAATACTAGACCTGAGATTAACACAAAATTTACAATCTTCTGTTAAATAGAGAACCATAAAGATGATAAAAATTTACGCTTTTGTTTGAGCTACAGTCTTTAAAGGTTAAGGAATTTCAAAATTTATGAGGTTTTCTGCACAAAATATATATTTTTTGCATTAACATTTGAAGTTGATATATACCAATGCACTAAGTTTTTGTAGTATCTTTTCCATATCCAAAAAGAAAAAGAATTTTTTCTCAATACAAACGTATGCCTTGAATCTCAAATGCGTGGTTTTTGCAGACTGATCTATTGAAACGATGGAAATGCCATCTAAACTTTTTGGAAACAAAATATATATATAAACAAAATTTGTTCAGAGGCCAAAAAACTGGGCCAAAACAAATGCTTGTGTCTATATATTATCAAAAACTACATAAACTGGATATTAAAACGTCGAAAGAAAGTAAATTAGTGGACCTTTCGGTTATTTACATCGAAAACACACAAAACTGAGTCATAATTTCTAGAAATTTATTTATTCTTCAAATAGTCAAACTGTAATTCCGTATATCATAATATTCCATGAATTAATAAATGATTTATGGTTAGTAATTTAGCAAGTATATAAAAGACAGTATCTGGTAAAAAAACTGTTTTGAATATTCTAAATAATGGATTTACACACGTATATTAATCTCGAATTTTCTTTTAGATTCTCATTTAATGCAGAATCAGAAATTAAATAACAACCAATAGGGTGCCACAGAATAACGCATTGTAATGAGACTTATGTAAGCAAGGAAAACATTTTCGAAAGTTTGGCTTCAATTAGATGCAATGGAATGCACGCAAATAATAGGAAATTTTCATATATTACCTCCGCTCTCAGTTTACAAATTCCGTTTGATTTGATTATCGAAAACGTGAATATTTTCATTTTACGTTACTTTCGAAGGATACAAGAAAGTAATATTTGCAGTATTCAGCAGAAATATATCTGAGATTTTCCAAAGGAGAAGTTACCGTAAGTGTTCGGTAGCTTGCACTCGAAAAGATATCTGATTTGGCTGAATATTATCCTTCGGAAGTTTATTAAATATGATTTAACCGAAGGCTATGTATCGACTGATTAAATGCACTACAGCTACGAAACGAGAGTATAGTAAACTAGAGTTTCCGTCTGACTAAAAAGCATAATGTTTTCGGGTGGAGGTAAGTTAAAATTATGAATTGACGAATGATCATCAAATCTGCCATGAAAGCATTACGTTCAAAGGTTTGTAAACTTGCAGTTCATAAACAAAACCAACAAACGATTTTGTAAACTAATTAGTTCACATAGAATCAGGAGGCCAATAAAAATTCACTATTTAAACAATTTTTTGGAGTACTGTGTTTTGGTGTCTTGTGATCGTCGGCTATTCATCGATAAGTGTCGGATCCAAGCCAAAATGAGCTATATATTTCGTCTAAAAACATGGAACTGCTTATTCTTCTCCTATTTCCTGACCAAATATATTGTTTGATTTGAAACGTAGTTCGCGCTCCTACAGTTGAGCAAAGACCGCCACATAAAAGCACGTATGTCCATTTTTTGCAACAAATATATTTATTAATTATATATTGTAACAATGTAATAAGAAATTGGCACGTTTAGTATGTCAAAATAAGACGCCAAATGTGGCAGGAATGTTTAAGATTCAGAAGAAAGAATAAAAAAGGCACAAGTAGATAGTTTTGAATTAAATCTGTTGATGTCCTTGATATCTGAAACCTGAAAAAATATAAAACGAGATAGAAGTTATTTGTTCTGCACACGGAAAGACAGATGAAAAATTAAAATACATAGATTTGATGTAATAAAATGACAAAAGATGTCATCCCGCCTTTGAAATGTCACATAACATAGCTACAAAGGTAATTGTGCTTCATGGACAATTAACCAATAAGTTAAATAGCGATCTTAGTGTCAAATCAGATTATTTTTTATCGATAAGAATACTCGTGTATGAATTGATAAATTTATTCAAAAAAGGTATAAATCAACACCACGATAGTATGAACCATAGCATTCACATTATGCTGTAAATCCCACTTGATATTTTTTACAACGTTTCTAACTGTTTCTGGCATCATATTTTCAAGTGGAATACAAGAAGTGCCAAACATACTTGGCGGTAATAATCGAGATTAGCTCGTGGAAGAACGGAAAACTTAAATTTTAAAGATTTCTTTTAAAAATAGGTCCAATACATCCCACATAAAAATATTAGATCGCATAAAATATATCAAGCAGCTATTTCATGAGCCAATTACTTTAGAGCGAAAAACGTATAATCTCCGTGTAAAAGTTAAACAGATAAGGTTTGATTCAGCATTTGCTTTATACGTTCATCATTTTGAAATATTTTTGCTTTGTATTCTGTAATAGCCCTTTTGTTCTTTTCAACCGTTTGATCCAATTCAATCAGCTGCATCTTCAACGGTTGGATAGAAGATTGTGTAGTGCTAAAAAAGAAGCAGGTTCTTTAAAGGATTTGTGAAGGAATATTGCATAATAAACTTGAATTAATATAATTAAAATCCATGCTTACTCTGAAAAGTAGAAATATCTCATTGAAAGATTAAAAACGAATAAACAATCACAGATTGCGCAGATGGTGATAATAAATCATTGAACCATGTTTTCGAGCTTGAAATAAATACCAATCCCAGTCGGAAAACATATCAAAACTACCGGCAGTCACATAAACTGACGCGCTTCGATCTTCTATGGTCATCATCAGAGCAAAACGACAAATTTATTAGCAAGTATCAACACGCGGAGCCGCATATCTTATTTTGCTTTACTTCTCTTTTAATTGCGGCTTGATCCTCGTTAGCTAGTTTTCAGTCGTGTTCTGATGATGACTATAGAAGGTCGGAACGCGTCATTACGTATGACTGGCGATAGTTTTGCTATGTTGCTCGACTGATTAGATACAATGGGATTGGCGTCCATCTAAAACTTGCAAACTTGGTTCAAGGAATATTTTTAAATATTGGATTCCTAATATAAACTTCAACGAGAAGAGATTTTTCGACAAAGCACATTGTTTTGAGAACTTATTACCTAAAAAAACTAAATTCCATTTTTCGTAATTTAAGAAGAAATTTTTAAAGCTGACTGATCATTAAATGCAGAAAGTCTGTTTATCTGTAATGGTCGTAACTATACGTTAGTCGAACTCGATCATGAAACAAGCCGGCAGGAGATTGCCTGCGTATAAATGTCTTACAATGAGGAAATACACATACAAAGCAATGAGCTTGATGCATTTAGATGTGATGAAATCGGGGGAAATCCAGTTAGTATTTTGCAAATATGGGATTTAGAAATGCAAAATGCGTTAAACTAGGAAATTAAGCCAATAAAATTTACTTGGACACGCAGATGTTTACGTTAGTCGTGTTCTAGATGAATATAGATTTGTAACATTCATATGATTTTATTGCTATTGTCTTTGCTGATTTGTGTACATTTTTAATTAACATTTGAGTATACTACAAGTAATGTACTCACCACATGACGCGGTTTAAGACGAAAATTCACCTGAGAAAAAAGTGAAATGCTCATAAAAATATCCATAAAAAATGGAATTAGAAAGGGAGCTAGTCTTGATACGGAATACTAATTTATTAATTATTCAGTTTTTTATTAATCGATGCTTCAGCACAAAATTTGTATAACCAAAAATCTTGACCAAAAAATTCACATTAAGTAGAGTAATGAAGGAAAGCGCTTGCTTATTCAATCCAACGAAAGTATGATATGCATGCTTATGGTGTGAAAACAAATGTCTGGCATCAATAAAAATATGCACAAAAATTCCATAAATATATAAATGAAAAAATCAGCGTGGACATAACTGTGAGATTGTGGTTTAGGCTTTTAAGCATTCTCGAATTAAACTGCCAATTGTACACAATGCACATCCTCTAAATTATTGTTTTAATTCCCGATAGGTATAACTCACTGGTACTCATATGGGCATCTTTTTTACTTTCTTATTCGGAGTTATATTATCTTCAATCAAGATCTGTCGCAAATAGTCTCTACTTGTACATATTTATTCCTATGCCATTCACAGTTACCGCTCATTGATAATTGTTAAAATATGTATCAATAATGAAATAAAGACGAAGTCTTTATATATGTTGGTTTTCCTTGCTCAATATAATATTGTCGAATTTGAATCATACCATTTGTTCTATAATAAGTTGCATATTCATTTTATTTTCATTTAACCATAATTTCTTTGAAATTATATATTGCGTGATTCAGTGGTTAGAGCAACAGATACCGAAGCAGACTTGCCCAGGTTCGAGCCCTGTTCGCAGCAAATTCTGGAAAATACATGAAGTGTTCCCAAAAAGGACGAAACCGGCCTATTTGATTAATTGTCTTTTCTATATTGTACAATGCTTAGTTTATTTTGACAAACGTTTGCATATAATGGTACTGGTGTGTATATAAAAATAGCAACCTAAATTTAAATAATTGCTATCACTGCCAATGCAACTAATATTCGCTTAAGAAGTCAATCGATTGCACCGGAACATGAAATGGAAATCATAAATGATGACCGAACATGAACACCTATTAACAGGTAAAGATATCAAAATACACTGCGTGGTGTGCAGAGGTAATGTAAGTTTTGTAGTTTGTTAAATAGTGGAGTCTGTCTATCACCAGCAAGGGTAATGAACACTATTACCTCAGCCAATTAAGTTATTGCCAAACTTCTGGAAAGAAATAATTTCTTCAACTCGTATTTTCAACCAAATTTGGTGTCAAAACCAGAAACCGGCCATTTGACTTATAAGCCGCCTATTGTGTAATGCCGATACGGATAAACTATACAAACTGCAAAACACTGTGAGAATTAATCAATGCTTTCAAAACAAAAATGTGAAACTGATGAAAAAAAAAATTAAAAAGAAGCAAAAGACCTCAAAAGAGATTTATTAAAATTGCCTTGTCTATTATATAAATATTCCTTAGGCACTGCAGCTTCATTATTTACTAGAGGTGATATTGAGTTCGTGAAGCTTATATCAAGACCGCAACCTTGATTATAATACTGGATGAATTGCCTTTTCTACACTATACAATTCTTAGTTTATACTGACAAAATGTAAGTACTTAATGGGTCAGGTGTTTATATCAAGTTCACAACCTTGATTATAGTAAATGTTATCACCGCCTGCGCAACCAATGTTCGTTTAATTTAAAAAAAATAATTAGTTTTTTGTCATGAGACAAATGAACACCTGAAGCTCAAAAAATTTGAAATATAGGAAATTTTTTACTACTTGCGACAAACTTCACCGCAGGGCTGGTAACAGGCTGCTCTAACTATTCCCCGCCAGAAATATACTTCCAAATCATTAAAAAATAATAAACTTATTCGGGTTTTATAATTATATTCCACAGAAAATACAGTTAAAATTTCCTATAGCACTAAATTTAATAGCTACGAGAATGGCTGAACTTAAGATTAAAGAGGGATTCCTAATAATATTACATTAAATATAATGGGAATAACAAACTTTTGTAGGGCAACTACATACGTTTTCTTCCTGAAAAATATTTGTCAACAAGTTAAATGTGTTCCGATGGGACAAATATTGTCTGTCGAGGTCAAAACTATATACATGTATTATTTAGTAAAAAATTATAAGAACATCCATCAAGCCAAGCGTTTTTGAGATTTGTTATATGGAATCATGGGGAATTATGATGACAGAGTTCTTTATTTAGCTAATGAATGCGCAATGGGGGCAGACTGGTCAGGTATTAGACATATATTTGTACGAAAATATTTACTCGAGTATTATTCTTAATTTATTCTCTAACCACTCGTATCGAATGGTAGTACATATTCCAAAATCCGAGACATAAAAAGGCTTGGAATTGTGCATTTAATACACTGGGATAATTAACTGAAGAGGTGACAAGTGGCTATCCTATAAAAGAAATAGAAAAGATTATGGGGGAGACGACAAAAATATTTGATAGTAAATGACAGCAAGCAAAGAAAAACGAATTTAGAAAAATACCGAACTATGGTATTTTTTGATCCCAGATTGTGCCGAAAAATATGGATATTTACAATTAAATACAACACCAGAAAGGTATTAAAATGAGAACTTGCTTTAGGCGAAAAGCTAACGAAATAAAAGGAGAAAATAGAATCACTGAATAATTGAGGAGTATATGAGCATCCTAGCAAAGGTTGCAATCTTAGGTATGTAGAGGAAAACATGCGCCCAATAAGAGTACTTAGTGGAGAACATAGAACGGAAAGCAAATATGGGCACATTCAGAGATCAAATTTAGCTAAGCATTCACGGGAGACTGACTTAGAAGCCTGCAAACACATTCAATATTCAATCGCTTTAGATGCATATATGTGAACTTTTTATATGTTAGTACAGGTGTAAACTACGAAAATTTATATTTTAGATAGAAATTCTACGTGCATTGATGAACAACTGCGAAAGCCAAAACCCGTAAATACGTGAATATGAATTTACACTTTGGAACGATATAGAGTTGTACATTTTTATGTTGAGCTATATATTGATTATTAGCAAACTTGTTTCTATTAGGTAAGTTTGAGTAAGTATTTATTTGTGCAATTGGAATATATTTACTAAGCATGAAATCCATATATCAGCAAAGAACAAAACAACTTGTCTTTAATCAACAGATATTTTACTAGATATTTTGTGAAGTATGCACAATTTTTTTATTTGATTATTTGATAAGTTTGATGAAGCTTAAATTCTATAATGACGGTTTCCATTTATTACATATAATACATATTAATGTAAATAAAATATTAAATGTAACCGGATACAAATTGCAATGTCATATGGAACTCTCCCTCAATGACCTGAAACAAATAACGCTTCTTCGTATTGTATCTCTCTATTATACATTGGAAAAACTTTACATTTACCTGCAAACCCTCGTAAAATAAATGTGATTCGATAATGCCACAAATCTAAGTGTGAAAAACATACCTTTTACATAAATTTTTATTCACTTGAAAATGGAAGCAGGTAAATAGATGGTTTAAATTGGATTACACTATGCTAATCATTACACATTGAAATAATTGCGTGAATTTAACAGAATAGTATATTTCAAATCTATTAAATGAAAATAAGTCTTGTGTTATATTTAAAACAGTTGGTTATATTTTTAAGATCTATTGTCACACTCATTGATAAATTCTATAACCAATTTACCCGAAAAATTTAATAGGAAGTTATTTCCTAATGCGTTTCTCCATTTAGATTAATTATTTGAATGTGCAAAGGAAAGAAATTGTAATCATCCATCATAATCTATAGGTGAGGCTTGACTATGTCGTTCCAGCCATGAAAAGACATCAGGATTGAGGATCTGGCTCTAATAACCCACATATGGCAGGCGTCTC
Source organism: Eudiplozoon nipponicum (assembly GCA_029291075.1). Taxonomy (NCBI): domain Eukaryota; kingdom Metazoa; phylum Platyhelminthes; class Monogenea; order Mazocraeidea; family Diplozoidae; genus Eudiplozoon; species Eudiplozoon nipponicum. Next base: position 43,182 of record JAQBSW010004309.1, read on the forward strand.
CAACAGCTTACGGTCATGCAGCATTACCCAAGCATAATATTCCTATGCTTGCGTGTTGCATAACTATGTAATTCATAGCATCTTGAGGACTATAAATTAACACTAATTCACATGTTCCTATTAGAGGGTTGAGACTATTAATCTGATTTATCCTTGTTGGTCTACTCGTTATGAGAATTCCTAACAACGATTTCGGGTTGTCAGTACAGCCAAAAGTATAACACAGGCCCAGAAAGCATCACAACAACGATAAGGTTCATAAATAAGTGATGGTCAATGGCAAGCAAAGTCTATCTATTGTATCTGCAGGTGGCGGGCCTGCACTCATTAACAAGAGCTGATAAAAATACAATCGCTGACGCCTCGACGTCAGATGTTCCAGGCAGATTTTGTAGTCAGACTAGTGAGGCAAATAACACACCGTATGATGGGCATATCCAGTGTTGCAACAGGCTTCAGGAGTTAGCGTGAAGGAAAATTAAAATTTATGCCGCCTTACAGATTACGCATAGCTGTGTGAAAGTTAAAAGTGCTACCTAAAGCAGATCGTAACGTGTTTATAGGGACTTTCCTTATACAATAATTCTCAAAAAATGTCATTGTTACGCCAGTGAAGCCGGTTTATTATTTCCCACCTGTCCGCTGCAGTAAAAAGGGTAAGTACCAATAACTGAATTCAGAACAAAAAATATCTTAAACTGATACGAGTTTCGACGCTTCAATTCTCAAATAACTTCATTTTATTATACGTATGATATAAATGTAAACTAAAAATAGCATAAAAGGGCAAATGCAATTCGCCAAGTAGATCGGGGCTGTTACTGCGCACTCCTTACGTACTTCAAAACTTGGCTACGGTAATTCTGACAAGTACTTGATGAGCGATTAAAAAATACGGAACCATTCCACTCAAGGATTTGCACATTCTGTCTTTTACAGCGCTTAGTATATACTGACATAAATGTGTTTGAAGTTGGTTTATGGAAGAGGAAAGTTTAACAAAGCTTTCTTTATACACTTGTAATTAAAAAGCATTAGACAGGTTGGAAACGGCTAGATCAAACTACAATTCCATAACCTAATGGCAAAGCTTTTTGGAAAGTAATTATATCGCCTTTAAGTGTATATAAAATTGTATATTAATAGTAGTGTACCTATTTTCGGAAGCAAGTTTAGCACGTAATCTCTGTTCTTCCGTAGACCAACGTTCATAATCCTGTTGCATAGCATCAAGGTCCTCTTGAATAAAATCCATCAGTTTGCCCAAAGGTAGCACGGAACGAGTTAGCGTCTGCAGGGCCTCATTAATACGAGAAATCTCTTTTTCTACAGCTGCTCTTTCCTGACGTCTTTGAGCTTCGAATTCGGTTGTTGATGTTGCTATACCCGATTGCGTAGAAAATTTCTTTCCGGTTTGCAATAACAAAGTTAAACATTTACGCTTTAAATAAATTCCATAATTTTCATGAGGATGAAATTAATGTTGTTTCAGTTTATTAAAATGAGTTAAAATCTAGATACATCCTATAAAATGTGTAAAATTGAAATTATTAATATTATGAGCGTTAGTCATTTAAAAATTCGAATTACCAATGTTAACGTTAACCTGAATAGCTTTTGTTGAATATCGTAGTAAAACTACCGTCAGTCACGCGTACTATTTTATTGCTTATATAAATGTAGTGAATATATAAATGTAGTGAAAATTGTAGAAGTTAATGCTCATTAATGTATAAAAATTTTGCGTTCGACATTTCCAGTAAAGTTTATGCGAGACTACTAGAAGTGAGAGCCGCATATCTAACTATGCTTTATATATATATACATATATGCATTGCGGTTTGATCCTTGCTAGTCAGTTTTCCGTCATACTCGGTCATCATAAGAGGTCAAAACGCGTCAGTACGTGTAACTGACAGCAGTTTTGCCATGTTGTTCGACAGTTAAATACAACGGGATTGGTGTTTACTTGAAGCTCGCAAACTTCATTTAACTAAGTGTTGCTTAAATTTAAATATGTGATTGCTTAAAAGTTTGCATTTAATAGCCAATTTATCAATCGCTTCAATAACAAAATTTATAGTATATCCAAATCGGAGAAACTATTACTATTATGATACGTATAATACAAAAATGTATTACAGAAAATGAAATAATCTTGCTTCAAATAGACCGATTTTGTTTAAAATAGTACACAATAAGGGTCCGTTGATAGCGTGTGTGACGATAACAACATTTCACTTAAATTAGATTTGCCGTCTTATGATGAATACTAATAACCATTCATATCGTCAACAAATATTTTTAAAACTTGGATTGGTGTTTATCTCATGTAGACAATCTTTGTTTATATATTTGTCATCACTACTGAGAAATCAATTATCCTTAGAGTTACTTGGTGTTGAAATACAGATTTTCTAAATGAATTGAAATATGTTAAAACGAAGAAATTATAATGGAAAATTCTCACAGCAACGAGTAGTCTAATTTTAAAATATGAAAGGAGGTAAAATAAACAAGCTTAATTTAAATTCATAGTTTCATTAACAAGCAAGAATTTGTCAATTAGATGAACCAATACTTGAATATTTTTTTTTAAAAATCAATAGAGAAAAGAGGAAATTTATCTGATTCTCCTTATGAAGTTAGAAATTAAAGTATCAAAATCATAAAAGAAATGAAAATTTATCGCGAAATTTTCTTGAAATATGTAAATATTAGCAGAACAAATATGCGCATTTTATAAAATGAAAAGAAATTTATTTAATTTTTATCTGTTTATTGGACTGTCTTAAACTTGATCTGGCTTCTACTTATGATTCATATAGTCTATGATTTGAGCCAAAGCTGTGCCTTAATTCATGCTGAAATAAGCTATTTATATCATTTTTGTAATATTAGTATTTTTACTAGGGATTGCTTTAAAAAGTTCACTACTAAATAAGGACATTATATTTATAATTTACTTTTTAACTGACACAAAACAGCCATCAAATGTAACTCAGTAAGTCTACATGGATTTTCCTATAATTTCCTCTCCATAAACATTGACATTATATTTGCTAGTCTAAGTTCTAATTAACCTTCCATAACTAAACATAGGATCTCTTCCAAATAAACATGTTTACGAACAATGAGATGATTTAATAAAAAGTGCACTTGTCTAGCAGAGATTAATGCTCTGAAATAGATTTGGAATGGAACGTATGAATATTAAATCGGATTGACAGCTAATATTGATTAATTCAATTCCTCGTTTCCTTAACCAACAAAGTCAGCTAAATCTACTAGATAAAGGAAAAGTAAGACGCATTTAACTAATTTGTACTGATAATCTGTAACAAAGAAGGTAACTATGGCAACCTATTTGTTATTGCATCGTGTAGTAAAATATGCATTCAATGCAACGCATTGCCGGCTTGATACACAAAAACTAATTTCGATTTATTATTAAATAGACTTGAAGTGCAATGTAGTTGAGAGATTTTAATTAAATCAAACAATGCTCTAGAATATAAAGAAAGGAGAATCTATTTTTTTCACATAAACCGTACAAATATAGCATTTCTTTTTGCACATAGTATTAAAAAATGATTCATAATCATACTAATCCTCCAGGCGTCTAATAAAGAGTCATCCCAGTGACGCATGTGTGTATTTAAGATCGCAGTGAAATTAAAATAAAAATATTTCGCAATGGTGATATGCAAAACCTGCCACAGTTCTCCTATAAAATTCGTCTGATTACACAGACCAGCTACAGGATCTTTCGGTAAAAATTGCATCGATAAAAAGAAATAAAAAGAGCATTTTAGTGATAATAGTAGCTGTAACATTTTTACTACCAATCAAAATTTCAACATCAAATAGTGTGCCTTGTAAATTTTAGTAATGTGGCACCGTTTCCTTCACCTACGGTACGTAACAATGTATTTACTGTGCTCATGACATTTTTTTCGAGAGACAGCATGTTAAATTCGTGTGCACTTTAAAATAATTAAACTAACATTGCTTGCGCGGCAGGGACAAAAATTATTCCAATCCATGTTGCGATCTTGATTTAAACAACAGTTTTAATTATATAAAATATTTATCAGGATAGGCTAAGCATTTTATATTGTAGAAAAAACAATTTTCCTAGTTGAAGGAAAGGTTAACCAGAAAGCGTAAGTAAGTATATATGTAACTATTTTTTGTAGCGTAAGGCAGGATGACCCAGTGGTAGGAGCAGCAGATTCAGAAGTGAACATTACAATGTTCGAGTCATGTCCACATCAAATTATGGACAGTGCATGATAATTTCCCAATAGGGGTAAAACAAGGCTACTGGATGAATAGCCTTTTATACAATATACACTGCTTAGTTACAATTGACAAATATATGCATATAATTGGACTGGTGTTTACATCAAGATCGGAATGTTTTAGAATGTTGTGTGTAGCTCAATCTTTCTCAAGTGAACAGTGGGACTACTCTCTTTATTTGCCAACAAGCATGTATAAATTTAAATCAGACTATGTGGATATAGGGACACAAGATCAATAAGCACATATTTCCTTGTGGAATTTTGCCTAAATACATTTAGTACTGATAAAAGTAAACTTATTATGAGAACCTAGTTTCCGTTACTTTGGCATATAATTGAATCTATTATACAGATAAATATTTTATTTCTTATTCGTGACAGTATTTTCAACCAATAACTATTATTTTCAAGTTTTTCCAATATTTTTTCTTCTAACTAAAGGGTTCATTTGTTAAATATATGCATACGTATTCGTTTATATATATATATATATATATATATATATATATATATATATATATATATATAGCTTTAAATAAGCTTATACAAATAAAGCTATCTAAAGTACCTGTTAATCAGAAAATACGTAGATAAATTATTCCAGAAAAAAGAAATATTTCACTTTTGTTTTTTCATGAAGTATCTATAAGTGTATACCGTTATATATATATTTATACAATAGGTAATGCTTACCTGGTCAAGATTTATAAAACATGGAGTATAAGAATATGTTAGTCAGAAAGAACAAGGGGTATAAACTCATGTATGCATTCATTTTGTGCAAGCTCGTCACTCATCATTAGGAGCCGGAACTACGATTTAGACCCATTTTATATTTGATCAATTATTATAGGAAAATCTGACAACTTAAATATATATATATGGTTTCCGCAAACAAGAAGATATATGAATAAACCGGAAATGGATTTTTTAAGAGCATTTGAATAGTCCTCTGAACATATAAATTTCTGAAAAATGGCATGGAGTTTAATTCCAGTTTACAACTACATTTTTTTGCCATAAATTTATGTATTTTAAATGTACAGAACAGCAGGATTTTATGGATCTAAAAATAAGAATTCACTAAAGGAAATCAGCATAAATAATTTAAATATTACATTCTGATAAGCGCAAATGTGTTGAAAGAACGATCAAAGCAGAATATATGAAAAGAAAGAAGGATTCGTTTTATCAAACAAGTTCTATGTGGTTAAAGTCAGACCAGATTTAATTGAATAAACTGAGCATAGGGTACGAAATGAAATTAGAATCTAAACTGATACTGAGTGAACTACTAAGGCTGTTCGGACCATCTACACACCAAAGCATGAAAAAGACGACTGTCTATCATTTTTATACATGCTACCCAAAAAGTTGCCTCGCAGAGCTTAAAAAGAATTATTGGTCATAAATCAGCCCGATCTACTCAGTATTTGCATTATCGTAAGTACTTTCTATTTCCATATGATGCATCACGAATTCGCGGTTGCTTTAAAGGAAATGGCGAACCTTTTAATCGATGATTGAAAAATGATGGGTAAAATTATGCTAAAATCATTTAAACTTTAATAGATATCGCGAGGAATTGCATGAGTGAGTTGTCTGAAGGAGCGTGATGTAGAAACAATCAATTGTATGGCCCAATAAGAAGGCAATATATTTTACAATTTCATTTAAGTTTTAATTATCGATCAAACAGTTAACAACTGGGGTAAAAGAGTGTAGCGGCCAAACTACGTTATCAAATTGAATGCTTAATACATGTCTTCATTTGAGAAGTTTTTAAAAAATATCACATGACTTTAGATCTAATGCTGCTTTTAGATTTATTTCATACAATAACAGAAATAAGTTAGCGATCTATGAAAGCAGAGAACTATATATATATATATATATATATATATATATATATATATATATATATATATATATATATATATATATGCATTGAGCTTGATTTATAACTCAGGAATGCAAATGTTTGGAGGTTTTCCGTTTAGTTTTTTCCAAAATAATTTACGAAAATGTTAATTTTTCGATAACTAAAGAGAAAATATAAATAAATAATTAACCTTCTGGTCACAATTGAAGTAATTTGTTACTAGGTGCGCAACACCTAATACACAATTGCATATATATATTAGTTCTCCACCACAAACAGTATCTAACTGTTGTATATTTAATTCAATGATATCATGATTAACGCGAAATGTGATAACTGATATCGATCAAGGCCAGAATGTATGGATTTACTGGAGTAACAGGTGTTCAGAAATAGTTGTAATCCTCAATTTTTGTGAACTATATCCTATATTGAAATCTGTCGTTTTGGTACCATGTACATACTCGGCAACAAGTGTTATTACTATGTACCTTTTCGGTACTATAATGTTGGTATCGAGTACTGACACAATAGTCATAGTTTTGGTATCCTTTACAGACTCAGTATATATATTATATAGAGTGAGTTAGCGTTGAAGTCGCATTGCCGTAGACTATATGATGTTAGCTTCACTATTGCAGGTTTACGCATTCGTCTAGGAAAGTTTACCGTCCTATTTTACCACATTCGTCACCCAAATATATAGTGGGTAAAGGGCGTAATACCGGCTCCTACTGATGAGTCGCCAGTAAACATGAAACGAATGTACACGAGATTATATTTTCTGTTTATGCTGTTTTTATTTTATCATTCTGGTCATAATTGAACTAATTTGTTATTGGGTGCGCAACACCTAATACACAATTGCATATATACTAGTTCTACGCTACGAACAGTATCTAGAAAATGTGTTACAAATAGAAATGGTAAATCAGCTAGAAAGAAAGAAAGAAATTAAAAAGAAGACAAAAAAAATATATAATACAAATTGGTTAAACAAATTTAATAAATAGTATTAATAGATAGCTGTATATGAAGTGTGCATATATATATATATATATATATATATATATATATATGAAATGCAAGCTTTAATAAAATTCATTGTACCCTTCCTGTGTGCAAAAACAAAAAGAAATTTTATCAGATATAAGAAACGTTTCTTTCGCATTGTCTTCTCAAATATCCACTAATGAACATATCTTTATATATAAATTGGAAAGCAAAATAAGATACAAATATGTGAACATAGAGAGTGTGAAAAACGGAAACCAATCAATTGCGTGCGTCACATTCAGTCCAAGATGAATGCTTGTACGTGCTTCTTTTGCTTGCATAAATCCGGCTGCAATCTGTTTATCCATAAGGCTTCGTATGTGGCTAGCTCCCTTTTGTTTTTGCATTTAGTAATTAAGTTGAATGCTACGCCTGGAGAACATACGTGCGATGTTTCGATGATGTGTTGCGCAATAGCAGACGTGTATTCACCATTTGATTTAAAACTGACGTTTAAGTTGCAATGTTCTCTCATTCGAGTAATTAACCGTCTGGTCGATCGGCTTACGTAAGTTGATCGACAACTTGCGCATGTATATTGGTAAATAATATTTGATATCGACATTAACGGCGGTTTATCTGTGATTGCTGTTAAAGACAAGTGTGTTACCCTAAATAACACTCGTATTTGTGCTGCATTAAATGTGTATGTTAATGCTGCTTCAACTTTCTTTTGTGCCATTCGGGAAAGTGCATCCCCTTTAAATGGGATGTTTAGGTAGACTGTTTTATTTTCTGGCCCATAATACGTCTGTTTCTGTTTAATTCCCCTTTTAATAATTGATTCAATTAATTGTTTGGGATAGCCATTAGACATTAAATCGTTAATTGCTTCATTATATTCATTTTCTTTTGAATCTTTACTAACCATTCTGTCAATTCTTGAAAAGCAGCCACTAGCTGTTGATAATTTATATTGAAATGGCACAAAACTGCTGTAATGCAAATATTGTGCAGACCATGTTGGTTTATGGTAAATTGTTCTGTTTAATTTACCATTAGTTTCTTTCTTTAATATTACATCTAGGAAAGGCAGACAGTCATCTTTCCCGTGCTCTGACGTGAAGCCGATATTTATATGTGCTTCGTTGAAACTTTGAAGCAATGTTCGTAATTGCGACCTGTTCTTGAGTACAAGAAATATATCATCCACGTACCGTATATATTGAGCACATTTACTTATGCCACCCTCTAATGATGTGTTCTCTTGGTGCCCTAGAAAAATCTCAGCCAACACTGAAGATAAGGGGCTTCCCATTGCCACAACATCAGTCTGTTTGTAGATACTTCCATTAAAACGAAACCGTACGTCAATCGTGCATTATAAGATAAGCTTGCGTAGGGTGTGACTTGGCTACGGCGATGGTTTCCGTTTTTCACATTCTCTCTATGTTCACATATTTCTATCCTGTTTTTCTTTCCAATTTATATATAAAGATATGTTCATTAGTAGATATTTGAGAAGAGAATGCGAAAGAAATGTTTGTTATATCTGATAAAATTTCTTTTTGTTTTTGCACACAGGAAAGGCAATGTATATATATATAATATATATATATATATATATATATATATATATATATATATATATATATAGACATAAATGCAAATGGTTTAAGTAATGATGGATAATCAGAAAGATAGATGATAAATAAAATCTTCTTGCCTTTAATGAAAACGCAACCTTATATAAAGTTTTAAATTTCAGCAATGCATATTTAATACTAACGCATTATCAGTTCATAAAATAGCATGGCAATCTGTTAGAAGAAGAAATAATAAGAAAAATTCGGCATATATAGAATTTCGACAAACAGGTTATATAAGCAGAAAGCTAATCAAATCATGGGAATACAAAATGACTTCGCAAATAATGGCATTGAAGCGAGAAAAAATCAAATAGTGAGAAGTTACAAAGCTAATCTTGTACATATTTTAATCAGTGTATGTAAAATCGTTTGACAAACCTTTTCATCGGATGCAACCAGATTTCCGTGTTCAAAGTCCTTTTTTGACTGCAACATACGGTTAACAAGTCCACCTGTTGAAGAATAAATATTGAAAATTTCCTAAAATCATAATTTAAAGTCACATTAATATGATTTTCTACGAGATTTATGCCTAAACTCTAAACTAATGAAAATCTACAGTCCAGCCGATAGCAGGCCATAGCAAAATGCACGGCCTCGTCTAATGATGTTTAAATCAATGACGACCTACTTTGTTCAGTAAACCGTTAGTGTATAATGATGAAATACAGTATAAGAACTGTTTTACCAGAGGTAAAGTGTACGTTTTTCAGTTACTCGAAATTAGATTATTTTCTAGTTCATTTGTCAGAGCGTAAAACATTATTGGCATTTATTTCACAATTGTATTAATATTTACATATGCGATGACATTGAGCAAGGAAATTACTAATCTCAATATTCATTTCAGACATGGATTTTACAAACTAAAGATGTGAATTCAGCACACACGCACACACAAGCACAAATTTAGCAATACATAAATGACAGAACCTAAGAATAGCATAAGGTAGCAAATCCAACCCTTCTGCAAGACCAAGTTTCGGTACTGTCGCAGACGTACCTACAACGATTGAGAGTAGGAATTTTAGTTCAGAGCTTTACGGGTCATTCCTGTTGCCAAATTACACGAGAATTGCACTATTTTTGTAAGTATTATATAAATTACGCTCGAATATACTGTCACGTTAGATATAAAGAATCATGAATCCAGCTGTGATATAAAAGCAGTAGGCAGGAAAAAATATAATTTTATTCAATAGCTTTACCGGAAATAACAAAGTGTCCGTCGAAAAAGAACAGAACTGAGGTGGCAAGCCTAACTTATGATTTGAAGTTGGTATTAATGCAAATCAACATTAAGGGAAAAACCAATCAAACATAATTGGTGTCAAGCGCGAATCACCTGGTACGTGGAATGAGTTTAAATGTGGTGGACTAAATCGTGGCGAGATTCATCTCTATTCGCAGCGATTGAGGTCAATATTGACGAGTGTTCAATACAGATAGAACAAATCTAGTAGATAAATTTCATTTGATAAAATATTCTATGTGTGACCTGTTCCGAAAATATACAATCAGACTGGAAGAAATTACTTTAATACGCCACTCTAGCCCTGTGGATAAGTAAGTGCAGTTAATGAATCTATCTCGGTTCGAGCCTCCGTCTTGGCAATTCTGGTAACCACTTGGTGAGTACACAATAAGGATGGGACTGCTCTAATAAATAACTTGTATTCGATAACTTCAAAATGTTTAGCCTTTACTTAAATATAAATAAACGAAAACGCAAACACGTATTTATCAAACGAATCCGTCAGTTTGAAGAAAAAAGAGTATATTTGTAATTTTAATTGCTTATTTTCATGAAAATTTCGATAATTTTAAATGACACATTAGCTTTAATTACGATTAGGCTGGATATGATCTCTCGAATAACTAAATGAAAGTTTTTTAATTATGCTATTCTTCGTGTATACGGCATTTATACAGCATAACTATGAGAAAAAGTAGTAAAGATTAAAAGAAAAAGTTATACACTTAAAATAATAATAAATTTAGAAAATAATGACAAAATTATTCGGCTAAAACAAAGCACAGTAAGAACTGAGTGACTATAGAGGAAGTAGACATAGCATAGATGGAAAGATCACATAGAAACGAGGCCACCTAGACATTTCATAAAAAATCTAGGCGAAGTTAAATTTATGTCATGGCGACCTCTGACATACAGTTCCTTTTATGGGTGTCTCATCCTCTCCTCAAAAAACCCAACCTCGTAGTTAATACTGTTAGCCGAAAACAAGAGAGTTATATAGAAGTTGACTCCACTTAAAATCATCAAAAATATTGTCACTGAGCATACATACAAACACACCATATATATATAAAACAGGTCAAAATACATTGATTATAACTTTTATTGCAACTGCATTTGCGTCATAATACTTATCGGAAAAATTATTCTTTAGCGTGATGGTTAACTCCCGCCTAAATTATACACGTGGTCACGCAGTTTAGGTTAGTTTCAATATACAATTTAATTAAGTTTTATCCGAGTATACAATATTAAGTCGAAATGACTCCTGACATACAGTTTCTTTATTGTTTTTCTATCATCTCTTCATAAAAGCCCAACCTCGTTGTTAAATCATCTAGCCTAAGACAAGAGAGTTATGAAGAAGATGCATCCACTAAAAATCTGCAACAATATTGCCACTGGGCATACATATAACCACTCGATGTATATGAGTAGTTAACAGGTTGACATGCATTAATTCTAACGTTTATTGCATCTGTATTTGTTTCATAAAACTTATCGGAGAAATTCTACATTAGCCTGATGGTTAACTCACGCCTAAATTGTACACGTGATCACATAAAGATCATTATTGAGGTAGCAATTGCAGGTTAACGAAACAATACCTGATCAGACAATTAACTGATTTCCATACTGATTGCCGATGTACAAGATAACAGATCATTTGAGGTATATCAGTTTGATTAATTAGAACAAAAGGATTATTTTACACAGACTACACCATCACAGTAGAACATACCATGCCGTTCATTGGCTAATTCATCGGCAGAATTCAAAGCATTGTTATTAATTAATGCACTGCCAATTGGTTCTTCGATGACAAACTGGTCTTCATCGTCATCATCATCATCATCTATGTGATGTTTTCTATTTGATTTCGCACTCGCTTGGCGTTTATTGTCATTAGGTGCACTTGAAGAATTTTCTAAAATAACACCGGACACTCGTCCTGACGTTTTCGGTGAGTCGTCTAGCGTGTTTGCTTGTTTCTGCAGCAAGACACTTCCCTGATCCTTGGTCTGACTTCTGCTAGGAGGCATTAAGATGCCGTTGTTATTAACACAGTGAAAAGAAACAAATTTTGCACAGCTATCAATAGTCAGAACAGCAATCAAATAGACCAACGGCTTAACAAGTTTCAACACAAACTTAAGCAGAACGAAGGGTACAGATTCGCTACAAATAGAACAATTATTATTCACGCGCACATATGAAGAAATATCCGAACAAGTTTTAATTGTTAAGATATACAAAATCATAAATGAAGACCATAAGTTTTTCGATAAGTTTAAAACGTCTGGGTTTGAACGCGAAATATATATGATCTTAGTGATAATCTATTCTTTAATAATGTAACTATGGAAATGTTAAAATCATTATTTTTTTAAAACAAAAATTAAAACATTGTGCGTTGATAATTCTTCAAATCAAGTTTGCGTACTTGAGATAAAACTCAATCCAATTTAATTTATGTAGTAGTACGACACGTAAAAACTTCTATTAGTCGCACGAACTAACGTTATTTCAATTACCATGGTCAACATCAGAGCAAGACTGAAATCAAGAAGGAACCCGCAATGCATATATAAGGTAAACAAAATCCAACCAGCATCATAATCATCATCATTTCCAGCCACACAAAAGTCAAGTGACTAATGTTTCACTGCCATATAACCATAAGGAGTGAAAAAAAGTATATAAGTGAATTTAGATAAATTATTATTGAGATTTACGAGAGAGGGAGAGGGGTAGAGAGAGAAGGAAAACCTTGCTACTGTGAGTAAATTTATCAGGATTACTCACAGAAATGAGGCAAACTAAACCTCTCCACAACACCATTATGGCCAAGTTAGCATTCGGGCAAGGCGACATCAGCAACACAGCTTCCTTGCGGATTTCACCGTATCACGTCATAAACAAACCGAACCTCGCAGCTAACTTTTCCCTACTAAGAAAATAAAGTTACGAAGATGATTCTACTATACATCTGCAACAAGATCGCCACTGAGCTCGATTCGCTGCCATATCGCTAAGGGTTTCTAACCAAGAACTGTGATGTGCACGAGGACCCCATCCCGGCAGATGAGTGGATCCTATACTACCCAATTTGGATGTAAGTGGCTTTAATTGTTTCTGCCATGTCAAAATCTGCCCACCTTGTTTCTTACGCCAATTTGGTGCTGGATGAGAGAACAGAGCTCTATTGGGCAATCGGAATGAGGGCATACGCAAAACGTGACCGAGCCAACGAAGTTGATGGAGCCTTATTTGCTTTTCTAAAGACGAGCACTTATTGTCAGATCCAAAAATACGTCTACGGATGTCAACGTTAGTTATTCGTTGTTGGTAACCAACATGTGCTATACTTCTCAAACAACGATGATCGAACGCCTGTAAGCATTTCAAATCATCAACTCTAAGATGCCAAGTTTCACTAGCGTATAGTAAGACTGCGCGTACAGATGCATTGTAAACACGACCTTTAAGGCAAAGTGAAATATTCGCGTTTCTCCATAAATGACGAAGGTTCGAGAAAGCTACTCTAGCTTTCGCGATCCGTATTCTCACCTCGTCGGACATATTGCCTACGTTATTGATAGAGCTCCCAAGATATGTAAACCTATCGTCTATGTCAAGATCTTCATTCTGCAGTCGCAACGTTGGAATGAGTGGTGGGTGATCCTGTAAGAGTATCTTACATTTAGAGGGTGCGAATTTCATACCGAAAGACGGAACAACGTCTGCTAATCTATTTAAGGTGGTCTGGGCAGCATGCTGATTGTCGAATAATAGTACGATATCGTCCGCATAGTCAAGATCGACTAGTTTATCTCCCAGGAGAACTTCAACTCCAGCGTCCTGAATGTGTGAGAGAGTGTTGTTCATAATAGCATCGATTACAAAATTAAACAAAAATGGGGAAAGTGGACAACCTTGACGAACACCACTGCTGGTTGTAAAGTTATGCGTTAATTCGTTGTAAACCTTAACGCGACCAGAAGTATTTGTGTAGAGAGCTCGTATAATATTAACAAATTTAGTGGGCACACCGCTTTTCGACAAGATATGGAATAAAACATTGCGATCCACCGAATCAAATGCACCCTTGAAGTCTAGAAAGACGACTATTGTGGGGGCGGTGATATAAATGTCTCTGTTCGAGAACTTGCCTTAACGTAAAAATATTATCTATACAACCTCGTCCTGCGCGGAATCCGGCCTGTTCTTCTCTTGTTTGTGATTCATGTGAAGCGCTAAGACGACGTAGGATAATCGAAGCAAATAACCTTGATACGACCGGAGTCAAACTTATACCACGATGGTTATCGCACGAATTACGATTGCCTTTTTTGAAGATGGGAATGATGGTCGACTCATTCCAGTCAAGTGGTACGGTTTCCTCATTCCATATAGTTTGAAAAAGTTTGGTCAACGTTCCTGAAATTATATCGCCACCATCCTTAAACAATCCCGGTAGCAGATCATCGGGGCCGGCGGCTTTGCGGCGTTTAAGATATAGGATTGCATCGCGTACTTCAAACTCTGATGTTTCTTCGAGACTAACACTCCACACTGTTGATGCAGCCATGCTTTCGGTAATCGGAACTGACGCGGGTGGCCAAGAAAATTGATCTCTAAAGTGTTCAGCCCACCTGTCAAGACGACTTATTTTATCGGTTATTAATTCGTTGTTACTATCATTTATAGTTTCGCTAACTTTTAACTTTCTCGGACCTGTTGTGCGTATAAGTTGGAACAAACAGCGACTGTTACCTGACACGAAAGCTACTTCCATTTCTTCAGCCTTTCTGCTCCAAAAGTTTTCGAGATCGCCTTTTAGACTGCGCTTAAGTTGGCGTCTTATATTGCGACGGGTATTATTATGAGTCGAGCCAGGTGGAATTTGGCGCATTATTTCGAGTATCTCCGTAAATTTTACAGAGAGCCAGTGATTATTTCTACGGGGGCCTGCTATGCCACATACAGTAGTACCTGCATTGTGCATAGTGGAACTTATCTTGGACCAAAGTATATTCGGATTTTCGCTATTCAGACCAGTTAGATTAGCCTTTAGAATATTTTCATAGTTTTGTCGGATGGACGGTTGTTCGAGTTTGCCTACAGAAATTTGGGGTTTATTCTTAATTATTTTCCCGGAAAATTTTAGAGCCAATCTACAACGGATAAGTGCATGGTCCGAGTCGGCATAAGTGTTCCAAAAAGAGCGACAATCCTGGATGCAACCACGCCATCTATAACTAATTGCTACATGATCTATTTAAGTCCACCGTTGTCCGGGTGCTGGAGGACGCCATGTAGCACAACGTTTAACACTAAGTCTGAAATTTGTACTACTTAAATATAGTCTATGTTCCGCGCAGCTATCCAAAAGCCGTTCGCCATTATCCAACCAGCGGCTACACTTATAATAATCTTGCATACATTGCACAAGGCTTACGGTCTTATTTTACTTGCCTTATCCATACACTGTGGTTTGATCCTCGTCAGTCAGTTTTCCTGTGTACTCGGATGAAGACTAAGGAGATAGATTGCTTAGATCAAGTTTGCAAGCCTTAAAACACGTCGTAAGCGCCAGAAAAAGTGATAGCAAACTCTGCTGATGATCATAGAGAGTCGAAACGTATCAGTACGTGCGACTGTCGGTAGATTTGCTGTTGTTCGACTGGTTAAATACAATGGGATTGGTGCTTATGTCAAACTCGCAGAATTGATTAGTTGCTGGTCCTAACTTTCTTTAAATGATAGCAAGTTTAGCCTAGATTATTAATCATTACCATTTTGTAGACCAACAGCCATCAATTATTCTTTTTGAACTAGTCGGAATTAATTCAGAAATTTTTTAACGTGATAAAATAGGGATATAGTTGAAATATGAGACGGATATTAGTTTCTTTGGAATGAGAATGAAACCCCAAAAAATACCTAGATTTTTTATGCTTTTATATGATTATATATTGTACTACATCTACATATGGTTACATACCTATAGGTATAGGCATAGAAAATTCAGTTTATATATGCGTTTGTCCAATAGTTATCCCAGCATTGGTTATTTAAATAAAACGATTCGTCTAAATGAGATTGGTTGATTGATCAGATAATTATACCTATTCGTTACTCATGCTAAACCAGCATAAATTGGATACCAATGTATTTAACCACATATTGCTATATATGTGTCAATCTGCACATGTTTTATACTTATATTTATGTGTATATATGTGCGAGTAATAAAATTTAAAAAAAATATTTAATTAAAAGAAATAAATGTATTTACATTATCTAAAAAGTTCATATAAAGGAATATGTGCGTGCTTCCTATGCTGATTTATTTGGATTAAGTGTATAGCCTCTGAAGTTGTGTTCATACAATATGACACGAAATGTCAGGCCAAAAGTCGAGAGCTTATAATTTCCATGACTATTTTAATTATAAGTGTGTAGTACGTGCGACTGACGGCCTTTGTTAATGTTGTCAAACTGGTTAGACACAATAGCATTGGTGTTTGTCTTATGTTTGCAAACTTCATTTAAAAACACGTTATCAGCATCTGCGCATCCAAGGTGTGTTCAAATTTATAGGTTATTTAAATGTGGCGCAAGCTGCAAAAATTCTATGTTCGACACTACGTATAATTTGGGCTGCCGACATTTACAATGAAGAACAAGACACTAGGTTACTAGGATTGAGAGTCACAGATCTGATTCTGCTTGCTTTATATATATGCGTAGCGGTTTAATCCCCATTAGTCGGTTTGCCGTTTTGTGACTAATGGTAGGTTTCTATTATGTGCTACTGAATGAATAAAACGAGGTAAGCGTAAATTTCAAGCACGAAAACTGGTCTAAAAATTGCTACCACCATCCGCGCAATAAATAGTAGTTGATAACGACAAAATATAGTTGAATCCTTCAACTATTCGAAACTGAACTCATTCATATGAAATTTAAAATGCTAATTTAACAAAAATGGTTTTTATTTACGTATATAAAATCCCGTATATTATAAAATAAATTTTGATTCTCGTTAAAATGACTTACCTCCTTGCTAAATTTTACTTATGTCTGAAGTGTGTCGTAGAGAGTTTAATCTCTACAAATATATGAATACTACTTGATCCCCATTATTAAATTTTTTTAATCTCTTCTGTGTTGGCCAACGCCTATTGAAACGCCAAAAATTGCTAAATTCACAATGAAGCCAACTTCTCCTCTTAGTCTGACATCTATAATATAGGCTCATCCTCTTCCATCATCTGTACAGATCACCCGATCCGACTAGAATGACTGTTTTCTAGTTCCCATGAAGAGGTCAATACAAATAATAATGGTAGTACTACGGATTTACAGACTTAGTGATTCAACAGGCGTCAACCACTACATTCTCATATACAAGGGAATCTTATGCGTCCTTCGTTCGAGACAGTTTTCCCAATGTTTACTTATTGTCTCTTAAATTCGCAAAATCAAATACTGCAATCCGCCATGCTAATAACACTAAGGTTTCCCCATAACTAGCAGACAAAATCTTAGCAAAATGCTTTTAAAATTGGTATTTAGATACCGACCAATGTATACATAAAAGACAGAGTTATTTGGAACATCAAAATTCTTCTTCTTTCATTTCGTTTTTTTAGTGTCTGCAAGTACGGTTTGCATATTTGGACACCAAATTTTTGAAACAGCGTAAATGTCATTTAAAGCAACGAATCTAATTGCTGTATTTATTTCAATTTCGTAGTACTCTTTCTATGTGAAAAATGAGAGAGAAATTTTATCAGATACAAGAACCGTTTCTGACTCATATTCTTCTTAAAAATCTACAAATCCAATAGATAAATTGAATCATGGAGAGAGTGTTAAATATGGGAACAAACAATCAACTTCGTGCATCGCCTCCAGCTTAAGCTCGATGCAAACTTTTAATTTTCTCGGACCTGTTACGCGAAAAAGTTGGAACAAACTGCGACTATTAACTGACGCGAATAATTGTTCTAATTCTTCAGTCTTTTAGTCTAAAAGGATTCGAGAATGTCTTTTAGACTGCGATAGATTTGGTGCATTATTATGTGCCGAGCCAGGTGAAATTTAGCGCTCCGTTTCGAGTATCTCCATAGATTTTACAGCGAGCCAATGATTATTTCTACGGGGGCCTGCAATGCCACATACAGCAGTACATGCATTGTTCATAATGGACCATATTTAAGTCCAAAGAAAATGCGAATTATCACTATCTATATAAGTTGGCTTTACATTTAGAATATATTCATATTTATATCGGAAGGACGGTAGTTCGAGTTTGCTTACATCTATTTAGGGGTTATTCTCATTTATATGTAAATTGAAAGGCAAAACAAGATAGGAAAATGTTAACATGGGGAGAGCATGAAATAAGGGAACAACCAACCAATTTCGTGCATCACCTTCAGTTCAAGCTCAATGCCTGTACAAGCTTTTTATGCTGGCATAAATCTGACTGCAATTTGTTTATCCATAAAGCTTCGTATGTGACTAAATCCCTTCGGTTATTGCATTTAGTAATTATATTAAATGCTACGTCTGGAGTACATTAGTGTATGGTTTGAAGGACGTGTTGCGCAGTTGCAGACATGTTTTACCATTTCATTTAAAACAGGCGTTTAAGTTGCAATGTTCTTTCATTTGATTAATTAACCGACTGGTCGATCGGTCTACGTAATTTGGTCGACAACTTGCGCATTAATATTGGTAAATAATATTAAAGTCAAATTTAACTGCAGTTTTGGTTTAATTGCTGGTAATGGCAAGAGTGTTACCATATATAACAGTAGTACTTTTGCTGCATTAAGTGTGTGTGTGTTAATTCCGCTTTAACTTTCTTTGGTTTCATTTAGGAAACTGTATCCCCCTTAAATGGGATGTTCAGGTAAGCAGCATTCGTTTCTGTTCCGCAATACCTCTAAATACTGTTTGTTGCGAAGAACTAATATATATGCAAGTATGTATTAGGTGTTGCGAATCTAGTAAAAAATAAGTTCAGTTGTGACCAGAAGGATAAACCAAAGGCAGCATGAACGGAAAGTATAATCTCATGCACATTCGTTTCGTGCAACGAAAACAGACAGAGTCTAAATACAAAATCATACACTTATCAACATTTATGTTAATATCTATCTCTGAGTAGTACATTTTCTTCATAATTGGCCATTGTTTAAATAGTTGTGCAAGAGTTTGGGCCTACACCAAACATCGCTCCTATGAATACAGGGTTTTCGTGATATTTACTGTATGGCCTACGTTGAATATATGCCATTCACAAGTGAGAAATGCATTAGCAGTAAATGCGAATCGCAATTAGTAAGCTTAAATTATTATTAGCTCAGCATATTGGTAACAAAATAAAAGTGAGCTGGCCATACAAAATAATAAATTTTATAAATTTAAGCAAGAAAATCCCTTCAAAAGCAAGTAAAACTAATATCCACGTAACTATATTGGTAACAAACCAATTAATAAGGTTTATTCGCACGCAAACAGACAGAAAACTAAGATTTATTTAAACTAAAGAGCTAGAAATAAAGTTATGTAGGAATAAAGTTTGCCAACCGTGACTCAGAACAAAGGCGAAACCAATAGACAATGCTAGATTATATTTTATAGCGTAATAGGGGCGACAAATGTATCGGTTTAGACTTTATATCAAGTGTGCAAACGTAATTTAAATAATTTTATTCACAAACAGCACGGGAAAATTAGACTCATTGTTAGATGTGATATAAATATGACGTAGAATATCGTGAATTACTGTGCTGAAATGGCACAGCAGATATTTCAATCAATTGAAATGTATTTGAGACTCCCAGAGGTTCCAACTAAAATTAACATTTAAACAATGCGTTAAATGCCTCGTTTTTTGGAATACTATAGTGATATGATAATAAAAGGTATTGTGACAATGCGTCAATACGCATGATATATAGAAGATTTGCCCTCTATACATTTTATGTTAGCTGTCGTCGTTTAAAACCTTTTCCATAATCACCTTTACAGCAAAAGTTTATCGATTCCATTGCTGAGAATAACGTAGATAATATTCAAAATATATTTAACCACTTTTGGTTGACGCCTGAAGCATAGCACTCTGAAATATTGAAACTTATTCGCTTTGAAATTTTATAACAAGAAAACGTGTAACAGAATGTTAGATTATTTGCTAAAATGGAAATTAACTGAAACTAAATTTTTGAAAGGATTTGACAAATTTGACATGATTCATCAAATTCGCCAACAAGTTGCAACAGTTGTTTAAAATTGTGTGTAGGTTAAATTCCTAAAATTTTATTTTCCGATTTACGAATGAAGAAATAATATTTTAAAATCAAGTAAAATTACTATTGATTGTAGTAGTGGCAGAAAATAAATCTGATAAATAATTGAAGAATGAACCAGTATAAAATCAATGCAACGGGTGCCGAGAGCAATTATTTTTTTATAATAACGACGGATATTCTAAGTTCGTTAATCATAAATTTATCGATCTAATAGATTTTCCATTTTATTGGATAATGTCGAAATACTAACTTATTTGGAGGGCTGTTTCTAATTTTAAAATTTGTAAAACATATATTCCCAGGTATGCATATGGAATCACATAACAAACTTTTACATATATGCTTCTTACCAATTGATCTGCTAGATAAATAAAATATATAAATATGTTCGGTACCGGTAGAAAGCAATAAACTAAAACAGAAAACAAGAAGTATATTAATTACCTAGCCCCTTCTGTACTCAACAAGGTGTATACATCTGCTGTCTTCAATTTTATTCTGTATATTTAGACTTCCGGTTTCGGAAGTCTAAAAATACAGAGAAAATTGAAGACAGTGGATGCAAAGACCTAGTTGAGTAAACCATGGGCCAGATAATTAATGTATTCCTTGTAGCGTATCATGTTTGTTTAAAGCGTATTTAGGTAGCAAATACGAAGTCAAGACAGTGAAGAAGTATATTAGTCCATAAAGTTTAAATATAAATAACAAAAACACACATAATTTTGCATGGCACTAGGAAAGCCCCACGGTGATATCAGTGCACAAACAAACTGATTTTTCACACAATTGTGTGCATTATCTGATCATATCTAAAGCCTCGGAAACCTTTAAAGAATGTTGGCAACAAATAAGAGCTTTCGGGACAATTTTTACATTTTTAAGACTGTTCGCTTACAGAATTATCAAGAAAAACGCCATTTTATAAAGTTAGATTTGGTTTTAAAATATCAATTGGTGATAAATCTCAGCTAAGCTTAAGTAGTATAATTTGAAATGTAGAGGAGTGAAATTTTATTCATAATAATATGATAAAGCGGGCTAATTATGACGACGAAAATAAAGATAGTGAGTGAGTAGTTCAGGGAAAAAATCAACGTATATCCACAATTTGTTAAAAAAACATATTTGAAGACAAACCTGTTTTCGGAAGCATTGCTGGCCAAAACTCTTCGATGAGTGGAATTATTTAAGCTAGCAGATGGTGGCCGACGTTCAGAAGAAGAGGTCTTTGATGCGAGTTTATTTGTTTGGGATCTAACAGAAACGAGTATAAAAAAAATTAAACAATAAGTACCACTGAATAATTGTAACACATATTTTATACAGCAGAACAGAAATATATTTATATATATTTGTATATATATCACTACCTTATGGGGTATGGTGTTTATTATATAAAGACAGATCTGGGATGGCTAGATTGGCTTTAGGATGAACGCAAAGCAAAATAGGTTCAACACGGAAGAATGACTAACCAAAAGACATTATTTGAAATAAAATTAAAAAAGATTTTATTGTACAGATCTGATGGCACGATGGAAAAATTGCACGGTTCTGAATCAAATGCGCTAGGGTTCTAGCCATAGCTATGACAATTCAGACGAGATCTTGACAAGCGTCAAGTAGAGACGAAATCGATCTACTTGATGAGTCGCAATGTTTTGGTTATACTAACAACTATATATATATATATATATATATATATATATATATTGTAAATTTAGGTTGAAAATGTTACTTGAAGCACAGAACAATCCAAAGTATGATTTGGATAAAAGTTAAGATTAGCATGCAGTGCGCAACACCAGTTTTGTAACAAATGCTAAATTCTTCGACTTTGATCTGCTGCAATTCCCGTTGGTATAGCAGAGAATTTTTTTGATATATAATGGAATAAGTAGTTAATACCTATTATATATGTGTGCATATCGTTCAATTATCCCAAATTCCTCAAAAAACTATATATTTGATGAGTTCTTAGTAAACACGAAATGAATGTGCACATGAGATTATACTTTTCGTTCATGCCGATTATGGTATATTCTTCTGGTGCTATTTGAACTAATTTGTTACTAGGTGCGCACCACCTAATACAAGCATGCATATATATTAGTATTCCGCAAGAAAAAAGTATCAACCTATTATTGAAATTAATACCATTTTAATCTGTCTAACGGTTCAGTTTCTCCATTTATTGTGGAAGTTTAGTACTTAGGGTAAGGGTCTTTGTTAAAATAGCACGTATTTTGTATTTCACTGCTACTGTTTTGGTTTTCTTACTTAATTTCTAGCAAGGTATTACCATAGCCTTTCGATCATCGTTTGTTTTATCTGACTCTATGTACTTCCAAATATGATTAAATTTAATTATAACGCTCATCAAAGCTGTTTATATTAACTCTATATTACCGATTAAAACTGAATAGTTCTCGCAATCTACCTAATTCAATCTCCCAATGTGGACGTGCAAGATGGCTAGAAAGAATGAAATTCTTGTACTCACAATCAAACAAGGTGCCTAACCGTCTCCTAAGATAGTGTCTTAGGAACAATAAAAAGCTTACCGACCAGTGAATATAACGGCTTCTATTAAAATCGATTGATGACTACAATTCAAAGATTGAAGACAAAGAGAGGAAAATGCAACCCCTTGGACAAAGAAAGGAGGCATGCAAAAAGAAAACCTGAATGCTTTCACAGATAAATAAGAGATATTTATGAATTCATGCGAGAAAAAAATACAAAGGAGCAGACATGGATTTAGACCAATGCCCTGGCAAATCCAAATTACCGACCGATCCATAAGCCTCATCCTCAACTTCCAAAGTGGAATTCTTTCAAAGCATTAGAAGTAAACACAATCGCATGAACTAAATTCTGTGACGTCACAATTGTGCAGTTTTCAGTAGTAAATTTCCTTAATGACCTAACACGATGAGTTAAACAAGATAAATTTAACGCCGGAAGGCTCAAGTCAGAAATCGTCAGGCAACAGAACAATAAAGAAGATCTTCAATGGGATCCAAATTCTCACAAATAGATATAAGGACAAACTTTGAATTCTTTTTACAGATATACATCACTACATCAGAAAAAGGATCGGGAATTGCTAGTCTAACAACTGACGCTTATAATTCGGCCATGAGAGAAATTATAGATGGTAAGTCAAAGTTCAGACGAGACATCTGACAGAAATATGATTGAATAAAAATAGAAAAAAATCCACTACATTCTCAGAAAGCTGGATAAACACGTCTCAGCATCTATGGCAGATTATAGAGACAAATCAGACTTCCTGAAGGTAATTCATAAAGCGAAACCAATTGGCGGAACTCTCACAAGGATAAATGATAAGCCAAAACTACACAAGGCTCAAATGTCTTGGAATTTCATTAATGCGTCACGTAATGCCAAAGGTGGACATCTCACAGCACCTACCTGCAATGTTCTTATGCAAACAATTGCAGCCAGTTCAAACCATCATTAACACACACACTGTTGAAGGTTCTTTAGAATTAACATAAGAGCAGAAAAACAAGAACGTCGCCAATGAGTATTACTGTCAGTTCAAAAAATTTTGCCATGGGATGCTTTATTACACCATTTCTAGCGTATGTATACATTTGTTATCTAGAAAACCCGGTGTACAGAATATAATTGAACAATTTATTCTATATAAAAGATAAATAGACGATCTACAGTTCATTATTCCAAAAGCTGTTAATCATAGAACATGTTTAAAAGAGGCCAATAAATCCGATCCATCTATCAAATTTACACTGGAGGAACAGAAAAACAGCATGCTTCCACTTCCCAACATTCAACTATTCCGAGAGAACGATGACAGCCTAACAATTTTGATACATCAGAAACCAACATTCACGGGACAATACCTTCATTAAAAATTTTTATTATTCTTTTATGATATTACTATTTCAGACTTCGTGAGCCATCACCCAAACTATTTCGATGTAACTTGAAATAAGAAAATATATTAAAACCTGTACTTACAAATAGAATATCTTTTTTTACAATTACCGTTAAACATTTAGACGTTCGGTTCTGGTAGACACATGTTTTTTCAATGATTTTCCTCGTAAACTATTTATTCAATTTAGTCACAATTTCTCTTCATACCGATGATGTGGCTATAATATATTGGAACACAAATCCGAGCTAATTTTTTGCAATATTCATGTTCAAATTTGAATTTTTAACTAAAGATGACTTTTACCAAACTTATATTACTCGTAGTTTTGGTAGATCTAATGATATTCAAATCACGTTTGCGGACTTGAAATAAATACTAATCCCATTTTTATCCTGATGCGTATCTTTTACATATACGTACGCGCTTCAAACATTTTAGTCATCATTATAAAAAGCTTTTACGAATTTCGCAAATTCAAAAAAATTATTTTGGCGATATTTCGCCTTATTTTTAGTATTCTAAGCTAGATAATCACTGCAAAATAATCCGGTTTTTGGCATGAAATTAAATACGCGACGAATTTGTTTCGAAATTGAACTATATGGCTTTGCAGCTTACTATATTCTTCATTTTCTCACGTTGAGTTTTTACTTAAGTTAAGTTAAGCAAATGGTTAGTATCAACTAACCGTTTTATAAAATATAATAATAGATTGAAAAATGGTTTAATTTAGTCTATGAAGATGCGTCAGTTAAACTATTTGATATGTGAAAGTAATCATAACAAACGTTTACTTAAATCAAGGTTGCAAACTTGATATAAAAATCAAACCCATTATGTATAAATTTGTCATCATAAAAAAATAAAGGAATTAGTGTTTATATCAAGCAGGCAACCTTGCTTTAAATATTTGTTATCAGCGTCTGCAAAGTGAATGATAGTTTAACCGTTAAATATTTCACAAATTATCTTTAGCACTATGACAAAGAGTTTCATTTATCTTATCTTGCTAATTTATACATGAAACGGTAACCCACTACGGGAGAACATTAACATGTAGCGGAAAATCTGCTTTGTTTGTTGTAGCAATGGCATTAAGATTCACGTTGAGACAGAAATAATGTCTTCTTAATCACTCATTCTTAGACGACACACTTGAAGAAAAAAAACAATATCAAAGTACAACATTATGTAGAATTAGCATGTAATTTCGATGAAGACTTTCCTACGTAAATCCAGAAAGCATAATCCGGTATAAACATTTCGTTGTATTGCATTATACAATGTCTGAATGTTCCAGGAATATGCTTAAATTCATTTTCAAACTCCCTTCTCTTTGCTAGTTTTTATGCATCAATATAACCTAAACCAAAATAAGTTAATTTTTATTTTTAGATTTGGAGAGTACGATAAACACTTTGCATTAGCTCCAAATACGGATAATCCGTTCGTTTAATCCTTTATTTGATGCATGTATTAATTGAAAGTCAGCAACAAACATTGAAAGAATTGTTTACGCCCAAAAACATGGCGAAAATTATAAGGTAATATTAAAAAGGGCACTACTTACTGAATCGAGCCAATATAATCTGAAAACAATTTTAAGACGAAATAAAAGAGAGTAATAGAAACGAGTCGAATTTTCCCTGAAATTTGCTGATTTTACACTTTGGAACGATTTATTTATTCGAACATCTTATAGCTTGCAAATTATTTGTCGTCTGATAGTGTGGAATATTTACATCATTTTTATGCGTATCTCAGGTGCTATACGGCAAATGTACTGTAGACTAGAAAGATGCATTCAGAAAGGATTGATTAATTAATCCGATGTTAAGGATGCACATACAATCAATCACTTTGATTATTTGTTCAACCAATCGCCAAATTATGAATTTGGAATAAATGGACAAGCTATTGACGGATAAATTGAATTCAATCTCCCTTGTGCGTACTGACATGTACAATTTGCATTTAAAAAAAGCAATATAAAAATAATAGTTCAAATCGATAAATGGTTCTGTTTTAACACTTACGACGAGGCTTCTTCTAATTTTGAACTGTTTTGAGCATGTGTTGATAAACGCTTATCTTGAAACAAAAATATAAAATATATTTATTAGATAAAAAAAATATAAAATGTGATGTAAATAAAAAAAGGAATTTTTACTTCAAGGTGCGCAAATATATGACTTAGTATATTAAATTTGTTTCAATATACGCAAGATTAAGTAACCACAGAAGTGAACATGCGTACGTAAACAGAGATGCGATTTCCACGCACGATGTGTTTAAGTAGAATTTATACCAGCCAGGCAAAATTAAATAAGCCTCTCCACTGAATCCAGATTTCGGCTAGACGGATTTTTGTTCACTTCGGTGTTCCGAGATAAAATGACCGATATCTCGATTAAATATGCACGGCCATAAGATTGCTGGTCAATCTCTTCTGAGCAATACAATTCAACAATAATTGATTGCGCGGGTGGTGGTTACAATTATTTAAATCAAGTTTGCGAGCATGAAGTAATCACCAATCCCATTGTATTTAATCAGTCGTCTAACAACATAAAAAACTACCGCCAGCCGCAACGCACTGACATGTTTCGACCTTCCATGATCATCATCAGAGTACGACGGCAAACTGACTAACGACGATCAAACCGCATTGAATATATATGAAAATCAAAGTCAGATATGCGGCTCTCACCTCTAGCAGTCTCGCATACATTGAACTTGACTGTAAATGCCGACTGCAGAATTTATATGCAGTCACGAACATTAACTGTTTGCAGCTTTCGCCATATATACATATATAGGAAATAAAATTTAACAATAACTGATTGCGCTGGTGGTGGTAACAATTCTTTAATTCAAGTTTGGGAGCTTGAAGTAAACACCAATCCCATTGTATTTAACCAGTCGTCGAACAACATAACAAAATAACTGCCAGCCGCAACGCACTGACGCGTTTCGACCTTCTATGATTATCATGTTACCATCACCCGCGCAAACAATTATTTTTGAATTTTATTGCCTATATATGTGTATGTGGCGAAAGCTGCAAACAGTTAATGTTCGTGACTGCAAAGAAATTGTGCAGCAGATATTTCCAGTCAAGTTCAATGTATACGAGACTGCTAGAGATGATAGCCGCATATCTGACTTTGTTTTCCATATATATTCAATGCGGTTTGATCCTCGTTAGTTAG
>JAQBSW010004310.1:0-70738 GCA_029291075.1 Eudiplozoon nipponicum
CTTACATACATCAGTGTAGACTAAGAATTGTATAGTGTAGGCAATTCATTCAGTAGATAGGTTTCGTCCTTATTTGGAATTCTTCATGTACTGGCCAGAATTTGCTGCGGACAGGGCTCGATTCTGGTCACGTCTGCTTCGGAATAGTGCTTTAACCACTGAGCCTACTGAAAAGTGTGTGTAGTGTGCGGCAAGGTGGCTCAGAGCACATTCACTGCATTAAAGTATTCGTTGTGCACAGGCTGATACATTTAACGCATTTGAAGTTCATTGTGCATCATATTCGCGATGGATCATCATTCAATTTTCTTTTCACATTCTAACTATACACCTTTCTTCATTTACGCGGTTCCGTCAGAAACGAGCAAGCTATTCTAGTCCGGTAGAAATCAAATGAAAAGCAGATGGCCGAACGTCCAACCGAATAAAGCAAGTAGACAATAGTGTTTTACTTAACGCTAAGCTTCACATACTCAATAATGCTGAATTTATTTTCAAACAAAGTCACTTTCTATACATATATCCATTGTGTTTACAAAACATAACTTACCTTATCCACTTAAGAATGGTGAAGCACAAATCGACAGAAATAGACGTTGACAAAGGCGGCGTGTTGCCATCTACAGGTTGTGCACCCATCAATGCCAGATGACAAACTACAAAACAGCTGACACCTGAACAAATCAGTTCTGAAATTCGCTTGTTTAACAACTGTTTTAGTTGGATTGACGACTCTGTCTCCTGGCCATTGCCACCAGACGACGATGTAATAATCGGAGAGAAACTGTCACCATCGACGTGTGAATTTTGCGAATCACCAGGCAACATAATGAGCTCAGCCTGCAAAACCAACTCTTCGAGAGGCCATGCGTTGGCCTGAGCCACACATTGTCGTGTAGCCGTCACGTAGGCCTCAGGCATAAATAAGCCGCCCAACCATACCTAGGTTTTTGATATCGTACACAGACATTATAGAAAAAGTAAAGAAACCTTTCACTAACATTTGAAAAGAAGTAATAGCAGTGTTACACTTTAAAAACAGTTAAAAAACTATCAACGAATCCTGACCAAACTGCAAAGTATAGCAACCAGCCGCATGAAAAAACAGAATTTTTACCTGAACTCCAGAACCCGGTTAGTTTTTAGAAATACAAATATTGGCTGGTTCGTTTAAGTTGTCAAAATATAAGGTACATTTTCTTATTGTTAGTATGTGTAACTGAAAACAGTTAATTACGTATAGTTTATGTATAGATTAGTTAAAGGTAGTTGCCTGGCCGTGTCTTAAAGCTAAAAAGACCTCACGGTGCTATGTAGATGTCTAGGTTACCCCATTTTTGTTTTACCTAAGTAAATATCTGTCTGGACAAGATTCTTCCCATCTTAAATTACTGTCCTTCGAATTAAAAAATTAATGTGCAGAAACCTATAAAATCAAGATAAATCTCGCTTCTGTTAATCACTTATTATAACTAATTAAACAACAACAAATACAAAAGTACGCATACATACATATAAAATTAAATATAGACCAACTTAGAAATTATATATATACGCTCATAGTACTGTTTCTTTTTGCCAAGACAAAACTTTTTTTCAGGTACAAGGAAAATTGCTTTTCAGCTTCTTCAGTATCTAAAAGTAAACACATTTATACATTATATATATATATATATATATATATATATATATATATATATGTGATATATTGATGATATTGTATCGAAAACAAAACAAAACAAGCAGAAAAGTGAAATGGGTAAAGATCGTGAAATAGAAATATGTTTAGCTATTTATGTGCATCATAGATAGAAAACTAGAGAAGAACCAACATGAGTTGTCCATATAATTTGAGAAGTATTTTGTATTTTGAAGTGTAACGTTATTATAATGGTATGTGCATATTACACAGTTCAAAAGTATGTTTTCCCGCCAGACAATTTGACTGAAATATCTGGTTCGTTAGACAGGTAATTTAGGTGATCAAGCTGATTTTAAAATAGATATCTCTGCATTATTAAACTAGACAGAAGCAAAAACTCACATGCACATACGCAAAATTAACCAATTTATAATCAGTTCATGCGCAACATTTTTCAAATTATTCAACTGGTAGCTTCAATGTTACATTATTTGTCTTGAAAAAACAGAAATCTAACCTGATTGGGAATTTGATTTTTTCCCACAACGAGCTCGGCTCTTGCGGAAGTGCTGTGTTGTGTTTTTTTCTAGCTGTGTTTAATATAAAATTCTCTTGGTTTTGCTTTTTCAGTAAGCTTATAATAATAAAAATAATTTTCAATCCAGAAAATGTCCATGGGAAATAAATATACCTTGAGATCACGAAGCGCAGACGGGCCACCCTCGCTGGCAATATTGCTGATCTCGATTAGTTGAGCTACACGTTCGGTAAAATCGTTGATCCATTGTAACACGGTGAGGCCATCCGGTACAGCGTAACAATTGCGCCAGTGCTCCGGAATCACACCTTTCGACAAATTGGACATTAGTAGGCGATGGTGATTGGTAGGCTTCCGCTCGTTAGTGCACACCTGTAAACGTAGTTTAGTATACACAGTCAGAATAAGCTTGACTATCGTAAGATACGCTAGTTCGATATAGATAGTAGAGAAAAAATGATTCTTAAAAAATTTTGTTTGTTTCACGACAAAAATGTGCTGACAATTGAAGCTATACCCAAACGGACGGGGTGATGCTTTCACTGTAATTTTAACCTACTTTGCATATTTATGCACAGAAAACGCCAATATTGACTAAATTCTACCAAAAGATTCTGCCTTTACATTTTCGGTCTAAAATTAGAACAGCGAAAGCTACTTCGAAGTAATATAAAATAACCAGGACGTGTAAATATTTGAATTTGACCAACCACAAAAATAATGAGAAAACGAGTTTTGGAGATTATGGTTGAAGTAGTAGATTTAGATGTTAAAATACATGTTCTCAAAAAAATTTTATAGTTTAAATTATTAAAACATAAAACTGAAATTACATTAAAACTGTTTCACTAAAATCTAGCGAGAAAAATTGCAACTTAGTAGATTCCAGGATTCGCTTCATTCATCTTTTTATATACCAATAAGTTAACAAGCCATGATAGAACACTGAGGATAAACTCGGCAGCTTCAAGGAACCCCTCTAAAAATCCCTCATTCAAATATATACTTCGGGAGAACCCAAGCAATACTTTGCATATTTGTAAAAAGCCGTTTATGTTATCAGGAAACACACAGTCATCCTGTATACGTTTGAAAGATTTTACCTTACTTATCTCACTAGTAATCACTAATTCCAGGCAAAATAGAATTACCATTTCTATCTAAAATGTAGAAACAGAAATCACAAATAATCAATAATAAAGAATGTGAAAAACTCTTTTAGCAAGCTGTTGTGATTGTCTGACCTACGTGTATCTATTTGGAAGGTAAAAATTGGAATACACAGATATTAATAAAATAATTTAATCAAAAAGCTTTAGTAAATAAAGTACTGACACAGTTAACGAACCTAACATCATACTCAAGCATACATGCATACAGATATATACAAACATGAATACATACAAACATAGAAATCAGTCTTCCAAGGATTAGGCATCAGTGGAGCCTGCAACATGATGGCCGAGTAATCAACGTTTAGTCACTGAACAACACAAGAAATAACAAGAGCAGCAAGTAGTTCAATGTGTGTATAACGGCGAGAAATCTGCGCCCCAAATGCACACAAACCATTACAAAACACAAAAGATGCAAACAATTATATAATACCTCTATAGTCTGATGAAGGTCACGCCGCATTGTTGTCAACAGATGAGCGCCAAGATTCACTTCTCGCTCGAAGCATCGATACATCGGATCACGAATGACTTCTACTGTACGCTTAAGGCAACGCAGACTGGTAAGAAGCTGACGAAGCCATTCACCACATGACTGCTGCAATTGTCGCATCCAAACAGGTCGTTGATCGACAGACCCATCTGCAGTCAATGAGGCAACGACATGGGTATCATGAACGTCTTCGTCGCTGATTGCAATTCCAGAAGCTGGCAGGCTGGCAGCGTCATCTGCCATGGCATCCTGTGTCTTCATAAGATTACCTATCATCAAGTGGCCTATGCAACATAAATATGGATACAAGGATATTTACATCACCAATAACATTTTGGATTTAAAAACTACCACGATTACTGCATAGAATTAAATCAGAACAATATTCACAGTTATGTAAGCTGTAAGCAAATAATAGGCCTCATCCATCTTCAGTGGCCTGTCTAGATTGCCACCAGTTAAGCCTATTGAGTCATGAAAGCACACATAACGTCAAATCAACGGAAATGTCCTGTCTCCAACAGTGTCGTCCAGAAAGGAATAAAGTTTCTCCATTTTTGTTTAACTTTGTAATAAATGTCATTACAAACTGTCCTCTTATGAAGTTTCACGATATCGCCCTTTTCTCCGATCGATAGCGTTGGTCTATACTCATTTTAGCCATTACAAAATTCGACCTGAAGACGGGCGCACCTAAGCTAGTCTATACTAGAATACAACCCTACAATTTAGGCCACAAAATGACTGCACTTCATCTTCTGTATTTCCAATCAACCACCATAATAACCTCGGTGGTACAGCCAACAATAATGGTACACCAACAACAGCCTGCAACGTTCTCCCACGAGGGAAGCCTTCTGACGCTCAACTGTACCACAAAATGGGTACAAAATCTTTCCATTGAAAAAAGAGGAACGTAAAACTCGTTATTGGTAAATAAAGAAGAAAAGTTAATGATACACTACACAGTATCTCTTTAACGAGGAGGATGATATACTTCAATTGAAGAGTCTGGATTTCGTCCCTTCCCGCCGAAAAATTCAACATCGTTCATAAGAATGAGGATCAATCAGATCTTTGAGAAATTATAATGCAAAGTGACTACCCACGAATGAAAATCGTGGAGAATCTAAATGTGAAGCTCGCACTGCGCAATCATTCAAGAAATGACTTTGGACTTAGTAATAGGTTAAAATACACAGGCGATCCCAGAGTGCTTTTCATATTTTGGCAAAGGCTTAGCCATTTGATAAGCTCTACAGAAAAGGATCAATCTGGAAACACGAGATCATAGGTAGATAAATTCAAGAACAAGTGGCAGCAGGGCGTTGTTGTGGGATCAATCCATCCAAACGGTTTTCAATATACGACAGATTGAGACGATTTAAGAAATTCTTCACGATTTGCGCATCAAAAACCGAAGACTCCCACTCATTAACAATACCAAAGTTATGCCAGAACCGAAGGATAGGTCAAGAAAATAGACTTTGATTAACCGATCAAATTTGGCCGGAATGTTTTCATTTAGCACAACTCGAGTGTGGCGGATCAAATAAATTTGATGCATACATCCTATTCCCGGCAGAAACCATGTTTTGGTTGACCTAGTTCGCTACTCTGGAGCTCTACCTATCCTTCTGAGAATAATATCAGTGATCACATATAATGCATCATATTACTGATTAAAGCTGACTTGACCATTTTGGTGTAACTATATTAATAATAATTAGATCCTCGACATAAAGCACAGTTTTAAAATTTTTCACAATTTACTAATAATTTAAGTTCGTTTTATTTCTTATTCGTTTATTGTAATAAGGCATTGGATCATAAATTTTTAGACGATAAGTTCTGTTCAGGATTCTCCTATTCGCTGGTCTTCCAGTCATGGCCGACGAGCACCGTCTATTCGTGGAATCTGGTGTTGAGATGTTAGTAGCCGAAATTTCCATTGGAATCATGAAAAATGCCCTTCGCGTCAAACATGCTTGCTCTGACTCCGTAAAGTGGAATTATCATTCGAACCACTTCGTGGAAAAAACTATCATATCCATTTAAATTGAATTTAAGTATGCTAGAAACATTTCATTACATATCAATTGTCAGATATCCATATTTGGTATGGAGCGCTTAGATACATAACAAATTTAGAATGTGTAGATACATTTACGAAGTTGTTAAAATAAAACAAGATCCTCATAAGAAGTTAAGGGCTATGTTATACTATCGAACAACTGTAGTGCCTATTTAAAAATAATCACATACCCAAGTTAGTAAGCAATACTTTTTCAGCATTGTTAGGCAGGACGAGCCAGCTGGGTGTTTGTGTTTCTGGAAGTCGATTTACCCACGCCAACAGATCGTCACGTGATGTGCCATCAGGAACAACAATATTATTACCAGGCTTTCCATCCACATCACTCACTAGAGCAAATCCATGCTACACACATATTGAAAAAAGGTACAACACAAAATAAAGAGAAACATGGTTAAAGTATCGTTGGAGTTTGTTTCCACATAAGTAATAATAATAGAAGAATTCAATACTGGAGGTAGGATTTTCACTGGTAGCGCTTCGGCGCTGTTAGTTTCTAGCATCAAACATGTGAAATGAGAGTAATAACACAACAATATCTCAACCTCTGATCGACAATTAGCGACCTGGTGTAATACTTATAATTCTCGCATTCTTTTATTTCAACGGTTGCAACAATCTCAGATGTCATGTCTGAGTTCACGGATGGAGTAGGAGATTGAGCACCAATACTCATCGAAGTATCAAGAAGATGAGAAGAAATCTGACTCGAATGTGTGAAAAAGAAAAAGAGCCAAGAAAACTGAAGAGATCAACAAAATATGAAAGTGAAACCTAGTGAAGTACAAACACAAGGTGAAACGCTTTCTGGAAGTCGTCAAGAAACCGTAGAATGATGACTTCGTGATCTATGAGTAAACATCTTAAACATGAGGATGAATGTGTATGTTAATTAACGTATGGGACATTAATTAACTCCACATATAAAAATAAATCAATTTTTATTATGGGACATTTGATGCAACCGCTGGATTCATAAACAAAGTTTTCATTTTTTATGAACATTGGAATTATCTTAGTGCATATTTGCGAAGATTTTGACTTGTCTTTGGTGACTATTATTCATTCTACTTGAAATATTCATTTACGTTGTACACATACTGCATGTTCCTGAATACTATTTAGCAAGGCAACATTTTGACAATAAAATATTAAAGTTGACTACAGATTTTTATTCTTATTGATATTACGGGAAAGATTTCAAACTCGCTTCTGTGTAATAAACATGAATATTCTGTTATCAAGGTTTTCACTAGGAGAAAGCAAATCTGCAATAATCTGTGAGACGATTAACATACGCACTTTTCTGTCATAAATAGTATATTAACATAACGGATAACAGCAATAAGTGCGAGGATACAGAGCAATTGACCGAAGGACTTAAGTCATTTAGCTTAAGAGGAATTTAGCTGATGAATTTAGTTTTTTCTGAATTAGATTATCATTCCGCATGGTGTCTCATGAGCTCTCCTATGAGAATGACAATAGGAGAAATACAGTACCGTTTTCACAGGTAGCATGGTTTCTGTTCTATAATGACAGATTGGAGGTAGTTAGTTGGAACTTTAGGTCGAAAGGTATGCTATATATGATCCATCAAAAGGAAAGGCAAACCAAGAAACATTAGTTAGTATATAACTAAGAATTCTATGTAGTTTACGTCAGGGCGGCTTTGTTTAGAACAACAGATTCCGAAGCAGATATGTGCAGGTTCGAGCCCATTCCACGTAAAATTCTGGACAGTACGTGCAGAGACCCAATAATGACGAAACCGGTCTACTGGATGAATTACCTTTTCTACATTGTATAATGCTTAGTTTATACTGAAAATTTATGTATATAATGTGGCGGTAGCTCAGTTGGTAGAGGGGAGGACTGTAGTTGACTACATCAAAATTGCAATCTTGATTTAAATAAATGTTATTACCCCCCGCTAAATCAGCGTTCATGTAATCATATAGTTATATTGCTTGTTTTATTCCATATTGCTTGACATGCAAGATATAATTTCTTTAAAAATACATTATTTAATATTTAATTTATAAATTATACCAACGGTTTATCATCTTCACAGAATTACATATTTTTGGTTCTATCTTTGGATACCCAATTTACAGAGTGAATACTTACGAAAACGATGTCAGTGTTTCCTTCCTAGCAATATCACTACGGCAACCAAATCTCGGCTCATGGTCTATAAATAACATGAGTAAGGACGTTTAAAACACCTTTAAAGCAGTAGATATTCAGGGCAGGCGGAACGCACCATCCTTAGGCAGCAGCTTATTCTGGGAGAAAACTAAAAAAACCAAATGGCAGATGGTGTTCACCAGACTTTAGTGGCAGGCCATCTAAGAGCAGGGTGACAACAAAAATAAGTCATTCAATCCCACTAAGAATAGACAATGTGCTGTACTTTAATATCTCAAAAGCAAACAAAAATTATTGCCTAACCCATGCTTTTAGAAACAAGATGTCTTTATTTTACTCATGAGGTGGTCATCACTTTCGAAGCAGGAAACCGTAAGATTCGGAGTAAAAATGAAAAAAGTGAATGCGAATACCCCGTTTTGCAAAACAAGTGCAAGACAATTAACCTATTCATTGTTGCGAAACAAGTATATTTTAATCAAGACTTTAACTAATATGGCCGACTTTCAGTACAAAAGCGTCACCATATCAACTGAGCCTTGATGAATGGATAACTGGAAAAGCTTTACCAGATGAAGTTTGTAGGTTAGGATTTCGTGGTTGGTCTCTAAAATGGTTCTCGAGGAGGCCAATACTGCCGCGTTCTCGTTAGATTAAGCAAAGAAGGCGCATGCTTCGCTGTGTCGACGGTAAAGTTGTAAAACTCTGTGATTACATGCACGCGTTCCAGGGATAAGTAGAAGGAAAGCACCCACAAACGCTCTATTTTTACTGAATCTAGCCGCCAAAAACACACGGTGGAGTTCCAGAAGCCTTTGCTTGTCCTCGTGTACTGTTTATCCGCTGGCTTCTGTTTTACAAGCTAATCAAACTTTTACGAATGGCAAACTAAACCAGCGCAGTTGCTATAATAATTGTCTCCAGAAGACCAGAATGGACTTCATAACACTAAAAATGTCATTCGAGCCCAGATTCTGCTTCTTTCTCAATCACTCCGAAATCACTCATCTATTTAATTAAGATTATAGCTTTTGTCATCATACACGCAGTAGATTAATTGCTGTTTTTGAATCATCGAGTCATTCTGTGTAAACGCCTTCGTTTATAAGTTATGTGGGAACTGGTTTTAATGAAGCCCTTTATGCTTTAATATTTGACCTCTTTTCATACAGGTATGTTTGCATGTTATGGCTCCAATCTTCCTTTCGGAGGACTACATTTCAAAATGAAAATTTCTGCCGTAAACTTGAAAAATAACGGTACACAGATTGGAAAAATTTAAAGCATAACTTCAGTAGATATTAAACAAAACATTGCAGCAAATGCGACAATTAGAATATCAGGAAAGCCATGAAGCTAATAAGCATAAATTAAAAATAAGAATTTCTTACCTGAGCAACAGCCCATTTAACCATTGGGCCACAAGCTGAACTGGCGCGGCTGACTTTTTCAAAGTTGTAGTCTGGCTGATTGAGATACTTTTTCTTCATGGTCTCATGGATTGAATCCCTAGGATTAAATTTTAAATGTAGAAAATGTATCATCAAAAATGAACCAGATATCACTCTGAAATATTGCAACACGATAACATGATGAAATAATTCTTGAGTGTGTATATGTCTAAAATTTTTCATGCAAATGCACAGAAAAAAACTAAAACAAACAAATAATAATGTGAGTATGGAATGAAAATATATTTTAAGCTATGAATCTAATGCATCTAATCAGGTATGTCACAGGAAGTTCTTTTATCTTGAATAATTTTAATTTAGTCATTTTCAGTTTTATTCATTTAAGTAAGTGATATAGTACACCGGAACTTGAATACAAATAAGTGTTTCGCTAGATCTCACTTTGACCGAACTATCTAGTTATATATGGTGAGTTTAAAAATAGCATTATACAACAAATTTTCTGCTTCACACATCTTGTACAACGTATAACCCTTCTACAAAAAACAAAAAAATTTTAAATAACACCCGAAACCGAAGGTCATGATCATGAACTTCCAATTTCAATTTGTTGCATCCACAGTTTAAAAAGCAGAAAAATCTTGTACATGGACTGCAATGGTGAACTATACACGTTTACCTTATGTAAAAAATGAAGAGGAATTTGATTGTAGATAAATAGGCAACTTTATATCAAATATACTACTCAACACAGATGACTGTTATAATTTTAACGGGGTTTCAATTGCATTGAGTACGTATTTGTAATATTTTATGCAGCATTTATAATTATTTACATCAGCCGAACAAGATAGGAAATCTATGCTGTTCGTCGACTGTTTAAATTTAATGGGATTGGTGTTTACTTCAAACTCGCAAACTTGATTTAAAGTTAGTAATTCGCTTTGAGTATCCTCCGTATTGTAGTCAAACTATCGTTCTACATTGGATGCAGTTTTTGGATGTCACCAGTGGCTGCAACAACATCAATGAACCTTAATAATATTATTATCGTTGATATCGTTTTTCTTTGATAATGATTTCAAACAAACACTGTTTTGTATAAAATCGGGTGTTATTTACACGGAAAAATATATACCTATTCGTCCATCTGCAATTGTTCTATACTCACACAGCTCTAGTACTTTCCTCAACTATACCTAATTAAACTAAACTCATTAACGGGATGAATAGGTACTCACGTAATGTCATCTGTGCTGAAGTTTACAATGCCTCCTGGTACAAAGGAATCTTTAACAATAGCACCTTGAATCTGACGCCAGTCACTGCAAGGCTCGCCCAACAGTAAGCATACAGATTCGAGAACAATACGGATAATAGGGGGCGGTTGTTTCATTGTTCGCATTTCGCGAACATCCTCCTTTTGAATTCCCTCAACAGCTATAAAGACATTTTGAGGAATGTCGCGAACAACGAGAGTAAGATTATAATATTGGTGTCATCTTGCCAAAAACATGGCAAATGATTTATTTGATGGTATTTAGGTAAGCCGCAATCGGAATTAATAATTATTAAGTAGATAATAATAAAAGCACTGACCAGGCATTAAATTGCATAAGAATATGAGGAGGATTAAGCGCGAAGCGAATGTGCACGATATTATACTTTACGTTCATGCTGTCTTTGGTTTATCCTTCTGGTTACAAATTGAACTAATTTGTTACTAGGTGCGCAACACCTAATACAAAATAACAGTGCAGGCTGTTCGGATTGCATATATATATATATATATATATATATATATATATATATATATATATATATATATATATAATTTCCATATTTGTATACATAGGTAAGCTGTTGGTGCAACCCAAAAGTCGCATAAGACCACCAATCATAAATGCATGTTTGTACATTTAAAGAAATAATATGACATGATAGTGGTAATTACATTATGCCACATTTCATACCTAAAGAGTGTCATAGTCTTGCCGGAACCTGGTGGGCCGCACAATAACATTGGCCGATGTTCGGCTAGCCAGGTATACAGTAGTGACTCGTGACGAACTGTGTCAAGTGTGGGCACCACTACATCCATGCTGGTTATCCTGTGCATGTCAACCTCAATGCTCGGTACCTTCGCGTTCCACGATTGCCATTCACCATCCATGCTTACTTCGTAATCAATTATTAGATGATCTGAAGGTGGCAGAGGAATCTGAAAACAAATAGATGTAAGCCCCAAAATTGTTATATTAAACTAACTTTAGTTAGACATACTGTAATCAGTGACAGAGAAACGAAAATTTGACGTTTTTTAATTACTTGCCCAAATATGTCAGTTAGAACCGGAAGCATAGACCGTTAGTAAAACTCCATAGAAAGTCCACGGATAGTGACTATATATGTACTTATCAGCCTTAGATAAATAGAATAATACAAACGTACAATAAGGATTTACAAGGAATAATGGTACACTCACAGACAAGTAAAATATGTAGTCCAGGCAGAATTCGATTTTGTCTTGGAAATACAAAGCTTATTACAACCAAAATGTAATTTAGTGTAAATCAAAACGAAATTATATCAAATACAAGAACCGTTTCTTTCTTATGTTCTTCTCATATATATACAAATGAACTGGATGTGATGTACACAACTGATTTATTATTTCATTACCTCACACTCTCAATGTTTATATTTCAATTTTTTACCTTTATATATATATATATATATAATGTATATATATATATATATATATATATATATTGCATCTAGTGTGTTTTAATGTGGAACTTTTGTCTGACACGTCGAATTTTATTTTTTGGTAGATGAGAACATATTCCGTGTTTAAGAATTATAGTCTTCAAGATTCACAGTGAGACCATTTAAGTTCATTCTCTAAACCCTATTATTAAAGCCGTCACTTGTTAGTATTGATTTCGTCGTGAGAACTGGGGCAGTCGTTCTAAACAGATTAAATTAAATGTGCAAATGATCTTCACATTAGAGGTCAGAACGAGGAAGGGTTGGGTACAGGATAATGAAACAATTTGTGATGATTAAATAAGTGTCGATTATCCCAAGTAGAATCCAGATTTTATCATATAGACGTATTTTAGTATAGCACATAGAGGTGGAAATCGACAAATGTTTATCTAGTATTTGCTTTTTGAAAATTTTACCATTCCTGGACAGTGTTAATTATGAACAAGTCAGTTTAACATATATACTTACAGAGGGATTCAAAGGGTTATTGCCTAATGAGCATTTAACTATAAAACACTATGGTAAGAAAAAATCAAAAACACAAGGTCGGAAGTGAAAACTCGTTAGATATTGTTGCTGTAGACGACAACTTATTTTAGAATTTTCATGCTAGCAAAACGAAACTGCAAATTTCGAACAAAAAGCCGTTAATAAGATTGGTAATACTACTGTTAAAATATATAGCAGATATCTTCATTGTTCGCCTAGTCTCATGATTTAGAAACTAACAACCAGATGCCTAACGAGTCTGAGCCAGTTTCCCATTGTTTTGTTTCCAAGAAAACCTATGGATCTGAACAAATTCAACCATATTGTACGTAAAACAATGTGTAATGACTAGAAAGTTTTCGGCAATGCCAATAGCCATGCGTAATGCTAACTTTCGCTATTTGGTGGTTGAACTTGGCGAAACGTGATTAGCTATGCTATATTCTTAGTACCGGAGTGAAAATTCGCGCCATTCAAAGTACATAAAATTTTCCGTGCATTTTAGGGACATCTGTGCAAAATATTCCCATCAGGTTAAGGAAGTACGGTGGTAAAGGAATGTAAAGTGATGATTCGTATCAAATTATCCATCAAACAAAAAATCCTACTCACCACGGTTATGGTTCGTATAAAATCACTCATTTGTTGCCTGATTTTTAACTTTCCATCGCCGGCCAATGACCATACAATTGCACTGACCAAGCTTTTAAGTATGTATGCCTCCAATTGTTCTGTCGACATGGGGAAATCAGCGTGGCTGACATTATAAGCCAATATATTGCGCACAGTCTGCTTCATCATCGAAAACAGACTGGTAAGAGCACGCAGGCGAGTGAAATCCATTACATGTTCAAGACCAATGGCAAAATCTAGACAGCGAGCAACAAGACCAGTATCACTAAAATGAGGAGCCAAAACAGCAGCCACTTCAGATTGGACCTGTAGTGATTGGCTGATCACAGGTCCTGTCGCATTTTCCTGAGCAACCGTAGATTGTTGATGATCCAGTCCATTCGCGTCCATTGCAGAAACAGACATTATCGCACCTGGAGCAACGCCAGCGCCTCCTCCAGTGAATGAAATATCTTCCTCAGTTTCGTCTATAGCAACCTAAATTTCATAAGATGTTAAATGACAATAAAGTTAATATTCTCAACTGAAAACACATTGACTCTGATGGATGCGCATCTGTATATATATATATATATATATATATATATATATATATATATATATATATATATATAAATTCTTTCGTGTTAGGTTTAAACTATTTAAATGACTGTTTCCGTTAATGAATGATAGTGAGCATTGCTTAGCTGGTCGACAAAGGAAAATACGCTAATGTTTAGTTTAGATAACGGGCAAACACATAAAAAGGATATTTAAAATGGTAACAGATGAAGAATGTGATCAAAAACTATAAAAAGGGCTTATAAAATAATATTGCTTACATGTTTTAGCTGATTTAAAAAGTTCTGCATAATCATATCGGGTGTTAGCACGTCCTCTGAAAACCAGACCATACCGCACCTAGTAACAGTTGCCTTAGTAGCGTACTTCAAGTCTTGTACCTTGAAGAGAATACGAACATTCGGCGGTACGGCAAGGCGTTCCCCTTTAGGAAAAGTAAGAAGTTTGTTGCAGTCTAGAGTAGAGTTTAGGTTCTCCACCCATTCGGGATCAACGTCACCGCCAAACACGATCCACTGACGTTTGTTCAATTCACCACGTATGTTATCGATTATTCTGCACACAAGGTAAGATATGCAAATAATGACAAGTGAATAAGGCTATGGGTGAAATAGTCCATTTGAAATCAAATTGGTTGTTACTCGGTATAAATTCCCAGTGGCATGTATCGATGCATCCATATTCAATGCTCAGTGTAATCAAATAGCGTTGTAGCCTAAAAAACGTATAAGACTTGACAATTTCTATTTTAAATCGGTGACTAGCTATATGAAATACAAAGATGATGTAACCGGCTAATTTATCCTGATATTTCCACCGACACGCTGGGCGTCTTGTTCAAAATCAGCGCTCCTTATTTCAACATATCAAGTTTTACATCACCAAAACAGTGTAGTGCCAGTTGTGGTTAAGATTTTATTTATTTACTGGCAAGCGGAATAAGCCATGTATCATAATATATTCTACCTATGTACGAATGAATGTTGCGCAGGGTGATGTTGCTACATTGTTAATAGGCTCTTCCTGTTCCCAAGATAAGCTTATTAAATACCAAAAATTACTCTTAATATTTATTGATCGATATTTCGATCGAAACACCGGTCGTCCTGTCCAAAATCCGCGCTACCTGTTTCATCATGCCAAGTTCTAAACCAACAATTATCACAATGTTATCCGTTGTAGTTTAGCTTTTTTGTATTTGTTAGAAAACGGAATAAGCTATAAACCATAAAATTTTGTCAGTCTATTTTGAATGAGTGCTGCGCCAGATGATGTTCCATTTTTCTACTAGACGCTGTATAAAAACTTTGTCAAAACCAGTAAACGTGAATTTCGATTAACGGATCAACCGATTGTCACTTCGAAATATTACGGGAAAATTACTTCCCACTGTGCTGCTGCATTCCAGTCAATAAAGCCACTTAATAAATATAATAAGAATGCTGGGTGCATATGGAGAATTTAAAACGATGTCCATAATCAATAACAGCAAAAGACAATAAAGAACAATCGGTACATCCCCTTCAGTAATAAAAATTGTCCATTTTATATTTAGTGACCAAATATTGATTAATAGATATAGACTAAACTCACTTTCTCAAGATATGCGTAAACAGGCCGTCGGTCCATTCTCGTGTGTTCGGATCTAGATAACCATAAAGATTATCTTTGGATATCGATTTCGGATCAAGCACATGATACACGCCTTCGATACCATCCAACGCTTGCAAAGCTTTTATAAGGACTCGCCAAGCTGAAGACTTTCCGCTTCCCGATGGGCCAACCATCATAACACCATGATGGATTGAAATAATCTGGTAAAGCTGAATGATCTTCTCCACCTTAAAGTGTATAAAAACATGGTTAAATTGAAATTTGCGTTTTATTCTTTGTTTTTAAAATGAAGCTCATACTTTAAGCAAAATAAATTACTACCATTATGTGACGTAATCATTGTTCGTTGTTGTATAAGATGGCTATGAGAGTCAGATAAACAGATAAATGAAAATAGAAAACCCTTTCGTTTAATAGCAACGTAAGTTGATTTAAATTAGTAAACATACATAGATCTGCAGAAAATGTGTTTCAATGTCAATATTGGCAATAAGTGGATAAATTAAATTAATCCCGATTCCGTAGGAGTAAAATTTGACATAGCATTAGTATGGCAATAAAATTGAAAAGCTAAAAGAAATTGCCAATCGTGATGAAGTAATGAGTCTTTTGTGTGATCAATGGTCGCGATAGAGACGTATTGAAATAATAACGGAAACGTCGGCCGCCATCAGATGATGAGAAGCTCCCAAGAATTACCAATGTGC
The DNA here is from genome assembly GCA_029291075.1 of Eudiplozoon nipponicum. NCBI lineage: Eukaryota > Metazoa > Platyhelminthes > Monogenea > Mazocraeidea > Diplozoidae > Eudiplozoon > Eudiplozoon nipponicum. The sequence continues at coordinate 16,283 of JAQBSW010004310.1, forward strand.
CACGAAATCCGGACCACTAATACATTGTGATTGAATTGAAAATCAAAAGCTCTACAGAAGAAAACCTGAAACATAAGTTGTTAGTTATATCTACCAGCACTAAAATTCTGCAACACGCAGCAACGGCATAGAAACCATAAGATCGCACCCTGACCTGCAAGCTTCGCAATGGACCATTTCCAGCGACGCATTCAATAAGGATTAACAGTGACTTTTCGTTGCAAACGTCGAAAAAGCTCATTCAAAAGCTTAGACCGAGTGCCACATATAAACGATAGTCATTCTGTCAATAGAGTATGTGCGCAAATCATTTCTGAAACCTACCTCATTAATTAATTAAAAAATCTCTTCAATGATTACATATGGCAAACGGCGTAGCCCTTTAATCAAGTTACGGGATTGATATCAATATGCTCACATTTAATGAAATTACAATTTTAAGTATCATAAAAGACCACGACCTTGCCAGAACCGATGGCCCGCAATTGGAATTTTTCTTGTTCTGATGATAAGAGTTCCAAAATAAGTTACATAAGCACTCCAGCCGAGTTTCGCGGTATCCGTTTTCTCTGTGATAAATCAAGTGGTCAAGATTATTTCCACAGGATACCTGAAAAGTACGAGAAGCAAACTAAACTATCCTAGGTAGGGTTCACCTAGGTATATGATATCAGGTCGAATCCATGAACTTTTTCACCCTCTCAAGTTACAGTATCGGCAATCCACAGAAATTTCATTTTTCGACATGTGCTTGCACTAGTAGGAGTTTCTCTTAATCTTTGTTATTATCTGAACTGTTGGATAATGGATTTACTATCCACTTGCGCAATTATTTCGTCGATGCAACCTTTGCAGAGATATATGTAGCCATGTGCAATGGTGATCAGTGGTGGTGTCCGGCTTTATGACATCAAACACACGATTATATTCTTTTTGAGGAAAAAATACTTGCTCGAAATATCCTTTAAATGAGTTCCAAAACTTTTTATCCTAGACAGTTTGAAACTAAATTCCCCGAAATGGTCATAAGTGACCATTCAGAAGGCAACCCTGTTGCGGATCATTAACAAATTGCACAATTTGGATTTACAATAACACCGGATAGATCGATTTCTGTCGAGATTGTTTGCCATGTTTCTCTTTCTTGTGCAAAGCATTTTGTTTCCCTAAGCCTCAACTTCGAGAATTGGCAGTCAACCCTCAATTATGACGCTGAGAGATGATAGATTCGTCGGTCTATTTATTCGCGTTGTTTAGTTAGTCACTGTTTGCATATCGTCAGAATTCATAATCCGACTGGTTGTATCCGGCCGAAATTTTATGTGCCACGATTAAAATTTAATTGTGTAGGTTTGGGCACTGTTTGCAGAAGGTCTCTTCTATCTTCTTCCCAGTGGTTACTTCGAATCGCACAAGTAGACTAGCAATCTCGTGATCAGGAGTTGTAATCACGTCGCTCTGCTAACTTACTAGCCTGGAAATAATTTCTAGGCGAGAATCTGTGGGAATTTTAGGGAAAACAGGTATGATGGTGTAACCCTGTTAACTCCACCTTACTAACAATTACTCATTTGAAACCAAACTAGAGGTAGGCCCATATCTCTGTTAGTCAGTTAAAAAGCCAAATGTTTACTGCTTGAAGAGTGAAGTTTAAAACTTACCCAAAGTTTGCCAGGCGATTTGTCCAAGTTGTCATCGCCGGCTAAACCAGCGGGCGTCCTTGAAGATACTTGGCTGACTTGTTCAAAGTTATCGTCATTGTATACATAGAACGTTTCCGCAGAAATACGACGCAACTCACGTCGGCGATCAGCCAGAGGTGATTGATTGAACTGAACACCAGGAAAGACGTCGGCTAAAAGACTATGAAGGAGAGGAATGTCTTCAGCCACCAACTTCGGGACCATAGTTTTCATGACTGCCTGAATAAGGATCTCCTGTTCTGGCAATTGTTCTGCAATAACTGTTTCATTAATCTCAAAAAATAAAATGTGTGAAAATTTACGCGTCATATACCAAAACATTTAGTTTGTTTCAAATAAAATAAATTTCTTGGTTTAGCTATGGACATAAAAATTTTAACTATTGTTTAACAAAAATAAAAACTGTGAGCATCACCATCAACAAGGAATCCAATTAGACCAGGCCTAATGTTCTCTCTATAACAGATCATTGGCTGTCACAAGAAAGTGTATGGACACAGCCTTTTTTCCTAAGACTTATACGTTAAAAAGTTATGATTGAATAGCAGTCCATCCAGGCAACTCATCAGAAATTTTTAACGCCTGTTCTACCACCGACCGATTCGTCTCCATAGTGTACTACACTGTAGACCCATTTCCGTCTAACCAATCCGGCTTCAACTACTTCCCCAGTCCAAATGAAGACATGAAATGATTCGTGCTTTGATGATAGAATCAAGAAACTAATACAAATTAGTTAAAAAACACTAATCAATGTCTGCAAAACGCACATAAAAACAACAAGAAAGATCGATAATCAGCTGCCTAACATCAATTTGAGAACGACACGTCAGGAATTAATTCTTTTTATACATTTCATATCCATAAAATAATATTAATACTTCGTATAAAAATCGCTAATAAGCAAATTTGGAATCATTCTCACCGAATAAATTTTAATTTGATAAACACATTTTTTTATGTATGTATATATATATATATATATATATATATATATATATATATATATATATATTAGTCAGTAATGACCGAAAATCGCATAATATAGTAACTGATATTCATTCGAGACGTTTCTTCTTTATTTTGGCACACACAAAGTAGTAAACAGTATTGCCGCAGCCGGAATAAGAACTATGGGGCATTTATATTAATCTTGAAACTCATCCACATTGCCATCGAAGCCGTACATTGTGCGAAATTTTCAGTTATGTATTCACTTACGGCTTTTGATCACTCTTGAATTTAGATGGGGTCTATTCGACTCTGCGTTCGGCAGTCGTATTGATGTCGTTCATGATGAATAGTTAAATCAAGTTTTTCGGCAATCAATGTTTGTTCAATGATGATGATTCATTTCTTTAAATCAAGTTTGCTAGCTTGAAGTAAACACCAATCCCATTTTATTTTACTTCATTCACATTGTGTTTACTTCAAGCTCGTAAACATGATTTAATGAATCAATTATTGTTAAATGATGATTCATTTTTGCATTCGACCTAATGATTCAATTAGCCATCTTCGATATGTCATTATAAAACTAACAGCATACTGCTCAAGGAAGTGGTAATGAATTAAAGTGGGATTTAATTGTATTTATAGTTTCAGTATGAACTAGCAATTTCATTAAATATAATATTCGTCAGGAAGACTAGTCTTGTACGTATTCCGCACTCACAAAGAACTTGCTACAGCTGCTACAAAATCGATAGCCTTATGAAATAATGTAAAATGCATTAAAAGAACCATATTGACAACAATAATGCCAATAAATAGCCTACCTGTTCATTTCGAGCTGCTAAATCATCTTTAATGGCGCGAATACGCTCGCGTTTGATAGAACCGGAACTGGCCAAGACCGACTTAAGTGCTCGCAGAGCGAAGTCATAATGTGACTGCGATGACAATTGTTCGGCGCATAGCTTGAAAAATGGAACAACTTTGCTGGCCAATGTCTCAGCCGTACGGAAGCCCTAGAAAAAAAACGAGTCAAGAACCAAACAATAGTACATTAAGAATAAATAAAAATATTCTGTGTAGAAGTATAAGATTTATTGAAATATAATTAATTTTAAGCGATCGACAGTAAAGCAATGAATATGAACAGTGTAGTTCAGCATTGGAACGCTACCTGATTTGAACATAAAAAATGGCAGAAGTTGAAATAAATAAACGATCATAATAGAATAGAAGCAGGTAAAGCCGCATACTGGAGATTCACACTTGATTCACCCGCAATAACAATTAATCCGTGCATCATAAAATGGAAAATTTGTGCTACGAAGAGAAGTGTTGAGTAACTGTCATATTGTAGAAGAAGTAAGTGTGTATCAACAAGCCCAAAAGCTATATAGTAAGCGAAAAATTACGTGAAACAAAGATGATACATGGACTCGTGATAATTATCCGCCAGCTACGAGGTGAATGCAGAGAACGAAGTGTTGGTGGCCAGTGAAAATAGCATCGAATTGTAAAATTGTCTACGAGATAATGAACAGATCTGGTGTGAAAATAATTTTGTACAGCTTCAAATTAAAGTGTCGTGGAGAGTCGAAATAAAATACTGTTACGTGGATATCGATACAAATTGTGTATATAGTGTGTTAAAAAATTGTAATATACGAATTTATAAGATTTAAGCCAATGTCAATGAAATGTCTAGGAAAAAATTAACAAAAGATTTATTTGACAAGAACTACACTCGATCAGAAAACTCATACAATTTTAGCACTTACCTGTGAATAGAGAGTGACTTGAGCAATTATTTGGTTGTCCGGAGCTCTCATAGCCAAAGATCGGAATAGTTTCTTCAAATTCTCAGGTAGATTTGATCGACCCGCATAACCAGGATTCATTGTAATGAAAATAGCCATATCTGGGTTCACAGTCACCTATAATAAACCAGAAAATAAAATAAGAAAAAAACGTGAGCAAAGTACAACTTCATGAAATTTACAAAATTTAATTACTCTTCAGTCAAATTCGGAATTTAAAAAAATAATAATAGTAGTACACATACTCAAAAGTTTTAGTCCATTCATCCATTGCGACAATAATATGTAATTAACCAGCTTAATTATAAATGCAATCGTTAACTGGCTGCGGTATAAGCCAAATGCACAGTTAACGTTCTTTCAATTAAACCTTATAATCATCAACGAGGGTTTGATACTTGCTCGAGGTGGATCCTGATAAACTACATGCATAAACGGATATAAATCTCTCTCACAGTGGTTATCAGTGGAACCTTTATTAATAGAGCAGAATTAACAATGCGTCTCCATTATGCTCGACTCTCATATATTTTCGCCTATTTCTTGCTACGGTGCGACAATATCCTCATAAAATACATCATTAATTACAGTATTTTCTCATTCATCATAAATGCATCTATGTATGAATTGAAGTGAATCCGCATATTGAATATGCATTGAAACCGGTTGAATTCTTTCACGATAAAAAAATTACATGAATGAGAACCTATTTCCAGGAAAGTTCTTTAACAAAGTATTGCCAAGAATAAACTAAGAATGTCAATATTAGTCTTCAATGACACTCATATAATTAACTGGTATACAAAAAATAACATTTTATTTCATATTACCTTTGCAATTCTCATCATATGAGCAAAATTAAATATTAATAATTGGCAGAAGCGATAAGAAGAACAGATACAAATTAGACTCCGACATGCCGTTTGCGCATATGACTAGGAAGGACAGATTATGTAAGTTTACTAAATTTTATTGCGCTAAAGAAAGAACTGAACTAGAATCGAGTAAATTCGTTGCTACATTTCGTTTTTTGGAAGCAATTAAAATCGATTTTCAAAACGGAATGGTAATTCTACTTCAAGATATCAAATGAATGAATAAAAAGCTTTCGTAAAACTGACGGATTGCATTCTGAACAAGATATTCGGATAATAAGTTCTATTCATTCCTAAGAATAGCACAGTTACAATAAATAGATGAAATAGCTCGTCAATCCACCTAGATATTGAATAAAAAACAAATTTATCCCACGAGAAGATAAGATTGTGCATTCACAAAATTTTTTTCAAGTCATAAAACATTAATTTCATCAAAAATTTTATTTGATTTATTGGTTGTGCACCAATGCATTTTACATGATCTTTTACAGTAATATCCAATGTATCAAACTTTGATCGCTTGTGAATTCTTCGATTCTGGTTTGAATGTGAGTGGCCTTTAATAATTTACATTTATAAATATATGAACATGTTTATTTCATATATTGTTGGTTTAAAAAACCTTATCACTCTTCTTGTTGCGTGTATGTTGATGGAATGCATGTCGTCTTAGTAATTAATTATCATTTTCCCTAATCGATGATTGTATTGGTGCTGTCAATCTCACCAGTTTCACCAGATGCTACTATTTTTGATTATTTATCTGGTCTGTATTGTGGGTAATTCGTATACCTTTACCGGTACCCAACGTCGGACCACTGCGGATCACATCTTAGAAACAAATTATTGAGACAAATGCGTTATTTCCCGTAGACATAATGCGCGTGACGTAAGTTTGTATGTCCATAACTGCTATATACAACCAACTAAGTGAAATCACGGCGGATGAATATTTATTTTACATTAACCTACGTAAGACTATTCACCATGCAAATTGATGTAATTGGGATTGTTCTCAAATTATTTGGTGGGTAGATAATAAATAAAATACACCTTTAATAACATCATGCCAAATTAAGTGCAAAAATTAAAAACATAAATCATGCATGTATGCAAGTATGTATTAGGTGTTGCGAATCTAGTAAAAAATTAGTTCAGTTGTGACCATGAACGGTTGTACCGTCCTAAAGGGCGTAATACCAGCTCCTACTGATGAGTCACCAGTAAGCACGAAACGAATGTGTATGGGATTATACTTTCCGTTCATGCTGCCTTTGGTTTACCCTTCTGGTCACAACTAAACTAATTTGTTACTAGATTCGCTAAAACCTAATACATACTTGCATTTATATTAGGTCTCCGCAACAAACACACTGCTATAATTCATGCATGTGTGAAATTTCACTCAAATCAATCAAGTTTTACTTAAGACTGGCTTTTTCAATAACAACTGTAGACATTTTATTGATAGACTTCCATATATATATATATGCCAAAAGTAATCGCTATAAATACGAAATAGTTCTTGATTACAAACACACACGCACACACACACACACACATATATATATATATATATATATATATATATATATATATATATATTCTTATAATTAGGAAAACACAAATAACGAAGTGGATAAAGGCCATTTATTTCGTGAATACTAATCATCTCTTATACAATCATACATATTTATACATTTTGGGTTTTCAATTGATTGTGCTAGTGGTAATAAATCTGACTCGTTTTTAATGCTGTTTCTTGTTTTGACTAGTTGGTGAGTGTGTATGCGTTTGTGTTTGTGTGTATGCGTGTTTGCATCGAATTTGCCACAGAAATTGATTAACAAAGGCTTGGCACGTCAGGAAAATCAGCTATTTCCGATCATATATTGGCAACGGGGCACCCTGTCAATTCGACCAATTTCACAATTCTACATAAAGCAAAATCAGAAAAATTATTAATTATTTATGAAGCCCTTTATATAAAAACAACAAGCACCTAACCTTAATATTCAAAAGTTTCATCAACATGATAATCTTATCGACTGGCCAAGAATAACAAAATTCAAGAACAATCTACTAGTATCCAGCCAAGAACAAACAGGCCCTCGACTAGAATCAACAAACGTACAATCGGATTGGCAACAAACTGAAGTGGAAATAACAGAGGCGCATACGATGACAGAAGTCTCCAAACAATGTGAGCGTTTAACACTGCAATCAACACTGGCGTTGTTACCACGTGAAAACTTTGCGCAACGAGGTGAAACGCTCAACTATACTGAAAAAAATAGCACTTTTATATGTAACAGTGAACTATGCGCACAAATGGTTAATTCTCAAGCTATCAAAACAATAATGACAAGATCCCAGACCTCACTTCGCAATACTGAGAGAATGACCTTTACATGCAAACACGCATACACACAAACACAAACGCATACACACTCACCAACCAGTCAAAACAAGAAACAGCAGTAAAAACGAGTCATATTTGTTACCACTAGCATAATCAATTGAAAACCCAAAATGTATAAATATGTATGATTGTATAAGAGATGATTAGTATTCACGAAATAAATGGCCTTTATCCACTTCGTTATTTGTGTTTTCCTAATTATAAGAATACTGTGTTAAATTAAAAAGGAATGGACATTATATATATATATATATATATATATATATATATATATATATATATATATATATATTTTATTATATCCATGCCCTTTTAATTAACACAGTATTCTTATAATTAGGAAAACAACACAAATAACAAAGTGGATAAAGGCCATTTATTTCGTGAATACTAATCATCTCTTACACAATCATACATATTTATTTTGACTTCCCTATAGACACCAATGGCATCAAAGACCTCATATTAGCATGTACTAAAAACGTGCAATTTACTTTCGAAGGTATATACTACCGCCAGATCAATGGTGTAGCTATGGGAAGCTGCATCGCACCCCTCCTGGCAGATGTATACATGTATCACCTGGAAAAAACGAGTCTGAAAGGTATAATTGACCAGTGCGCATTCTACAAAAGGTATGTAGATGATATCTTGTTGTTCATCTCAGAAGCAGCAGACCCTTCCGAAATCCTCAAACAAGCAAATGGAGTCGATCCAGACATCAAATTCACTCTCGAAGTAGAGAAAGACGACAGTTTCCCATTCATTGACATCAAACTCACTCGAGAAGCAAACGGAGATTTGACACTGGCCATACATAGAAAATCCACTTTCACTGGACAATACATTCATTACAACAGTAGTGTGCCAAAATCCCACAAAAGAAACTTAGTAAACAACCTAGCGAACAGAATCAGGAAGATCTGCTCTGAACACAAGATTGAGGAAGAACTGGGCTACCTCAGGAATATTTTGCTAATGAACAACTACCCAGAGCGGTTCATTGATGTTAACATTAGACCACGGCAAATTCGTACTAGAGAGGACACCGGCAAGCAGGTTTTCCTAAACTTACCATTTAGAGGCGACATACCAGCCTCAATAATTGCACGGCGGCTGAATAGAATAACTAAGGACAACTTTCCCAGTGTTAAATTTAATATGACATTCAGTACACAGAGAATCATGAGGTTGGATGCCGAAGATCAATTGCCACTTCTCTCCAAATCATTCATAGTCTATAAATTCTCATGTATGTGCGGTAGCACATATATCGGACGTACGAAGAAGCAATTGATAAGCAGAATCCAGCAACATTTGCCACAGAAATTGATTAACAAAGGCTTGCCACCGTCAGGAAAATCAGCTATTTCCGATCATATATTGGCAACGGGGCACCCTGTCAATTCGACCTATTTCACAATTCTACATAAAGCAAAATCCGAAAAATTATTATTCATCTACGAAGCACTTTACATAAAACAACAAGCACCCGACCCTTTTCATCAACATGATATCCTTATTCGACTGGCCAAGGATAACAAAATTCAACAACAATCTACTAGTATCCAGCCAAGAACCAACAGGCCCTCGACTAGAATCAACAAACGTACAATCGGATTGGCAACAAGGTGAAGTTGAGATAACAGAGGCGCATACGATGACAGAAGTCTCCAAACAGTGTGAGCGTTTAACACGACAATCAACATTAGCGTTGTTACCAAGCGAAAATAGCACCCTTGCGCAGCGGGGTGAAACGATCAACTATACTGGGAAAAATAGCACTTGTATAGATAACAGTGAACAATTTGCACAAATGGCTAACTCTCAAGTTATCAAAACAATAATGACAAGATCTCAGACATCACTTCGCAATACTGCGAGAATGACCTTTACATGCAAACACACATACACAACACAAACACAAACGCATACACACTCACCTACTAGTCAAAACAAGAAACAGCAGTAATAACGAGTCAGATTTGTCACCGATAACATAACCAATTGACAACCCAAAATGTATAAATATATATGATTGTATAAGAGATGATTAGTATTCACGAAATAAATGGCCTTATCCACTTTGTTATTTGTGTTGTTTTCCTAATTATAAGAATATATATATATATATATATATATATATATATATATATATATAAAGATGATTGCGCATTACATAGTTTAAAAAGAATAAACATTGAATTATTAAGAACACATTCGTTATCATTTAACTAGTTTGGCATTAACACCCCGTGCCGCCCGTTACTCCCTGCTAGGTAGATAGTTTGATACTGGTATACAATGCATATATAGAACCCTTTATTCGGTATTAGCATTAACGCGTTAAATGTGCAAACATTGAAACACATTGGATAAATTAGAAATCGATATATGTTGTGCCTACGAAACCAGAATTATAGGGGCTCACGAGTATAACAAAAGTGACGGCACCACCTTTATCTACGCGCTAAGTGTTTCAAATCTCACGTTCGAATGAATTTTCTCAATTCGGACAATGGAAAGTCGGCATAGTTCTTATAACACAAACCGAAGCTTGTTTAACTGAATGGATCCCTGTAAACAGCCGCCTTTGTGCGGAATGCTTAAAGACGTCCACAAAATAATAGTTAGAAACCCTAATAAACGTTGACTTTCATTGTATCCATGAAAACTCTCAATGATTGCAACAGGGACGCCTTCTATCCATGACACTTTTCTGCTAAGTAAAGCGAGAAGTTCAGATTTGATTATGCTCAAGTTAGGAGCTTGATCAACGCAGAAGTGCATCTAGTTGGCAAATGCACGTTAAGCTCAATGCGCAACAATAATGGTGAACGATAGATTATACTTTAGTACAAACTTCAGACATTGTGTAAAACGTTTTACAACAATGAACAAGCAATGCTGAAATCCGTAGACGAATTATTGGACATGCCAACAAGTGCTCCACATTAAACAAAGGAAAAAGGCTCAACCAACCGCTCCTGTTTCGTCATGATTTGCATATTCTTTCATTTCGGTAACCTGGTAGTGCATTATTCTCTCCGAAAATACTATATAGACGTAAGAAACAGCGGACAAATTATTTAATTCAAGGTTGCGAGCTTGATATAAACACCAAACACATTCAATATTCAAATGTCAGTAAAGACTAAGCATTGTATAAAGTAGCTAAGGCAATTCATCATTATACAATTCTCAGTTTATACTGACATATATATATATATATATATATATATATATATATATATATATATATATATATAATATGATTGGTGTTTATACCAAGCTCGCATTCTGGTTTTAAATAATCGTTACAACCACCTGCAAAATGAACGATCGGTTAAAATGGACAGAATTTGACATTTCAGAAACAGTTAAAGTCAGCTACAGTCAAAGTCGGTAGTATAGAACACGTTTGTATGCCAGGAAGTAGTCTCCAATAGCATCAAAATTTTTTGTTGGAAACTCGGCACTATATAGTAAATTCCTTGTGGAATCATCCTTATTTTAACTTTTTTTTCTCAGTTGAGCAAAGGTAAATGCGAGGTTTGGCTGGTTTTATGAATCCGCAAACTAAAAGCTGCAATGAAGCTATATCGCCTATGTCGCCTTGCTATGCCTTTTAATCGTTGCCTCACTCCGTTGTGTTACGTAGGGAAACATCCACGTCTGAACTATATACACCAATTTATAAATCTCTGCGTAATTTTTTTAAAATCGAAATTATTATTTTTGTCGAAATTTTTAATTAATTATAATTTAATAAAATATTTGCTTCATTTCTTTCTTTCTCGTGGTTACATGGTTGTGAAACATCGGTAATTTACAGTTGTAATACTGCTCTATATAATGGTGGCGATAATGATGATGATGATGATGATGATGATGATGAATACCATATAAATATATACGTATGTTTAAATTAAGAACAAAGGACTCGACCAGGATATGCGGCTCTCAACTCTAGTATTCTCTCTTACATTGCACTTGGCCGAAAATGTCTGGTGCATAATTTCTATGCAGTCACAAACATTAACTTTTTGTAGCTTTCGTTATGTTTAAGTATGTTAAACAATTCAACAAACATTGATTGTGTCGGTGGGGTAAAGATTCGTTAAATCAGTTTTGCGAAACTTACAAAACCACTAATCACATTTTATTTAACCAGCACAGGTAACTGATGGTAGTTTTGCCACATTGTTAGACTGGCTAAATGCAACTTAATGGGGCTTATGCGAAGCTAGCAAACTTGATTTAATGAATGTTTACCATCAGCGCAACAAATGGTTTTTGAATTGTGATGCTTGTGTTATGGATCTGCATCAAATGTCTAGCATCGTTATCCATATCTTAGTGCGTCGATACAACGATAACAAAACTTACTCGCCAGTCGCAACGCACTGACGTGTTTCGACCTTCCATGACCAAACCGCATTGCATATATATGGAAAGCAAATTAGATATGCGGCTCTCACCTCTAGTAGTCTTGCATACATTGTACGTGACTGGAAATGTCGGCTGCACAATTTCTATGCAGTCACGAATGTTTAATGTTTGTAGCTTTCGCCACACATATACATATATACAATACAATTAAACAATAATTGATTGCGCGAGTGGTGGGAACAATTCTTTAAATAAGTTTGCGAGCTTGAAGTAAACACCAATCCCATTGTATTTAACCTGTCGTCGAACAACATAACAAAACTACCGCCAGCTGCATACGCACTCGACGCGTTTCGACCTTCCATGATCATCATCAGAGTACGACGGCAAACTGACTATCGAGGATCAAACCGCATTGAATATATATGGAAATCAAATTTAGATATGCGGCTCTCACCTCTAGCAGTCTTGCATACATTGAACTTGACTGGAAATGTCGGCTGCACAATTTCTATGCAGTCACGAACATTAACTGTTTGCAGCTTTCGCCACATATACATATAGGCAATACAATTTAACAATAATTGATTGCGCATAGAAATTGTGCAGCCGACATTTCCAGTCAAGTTCAATGTATGCAAGACTGCTAGAGGTGAGAGCCGCATATCTAAATTTGATTTCCATATATATTCAATGCGGTTTGATCCTCGATAGTCAGTTTGCCGTCGTACTCTGATGATGATCATGGAAGGTCGAAACGCGTCAGTGCGTTGCAGCTGGCAGTAGTTTTGTTATGTTGTTCGATGACTGGTTAAATACAATGGGATTGGTGTTTACTTCAAGCACGCAAACTTGATTTAAAGAATTGTTACCACCACCCGCGCAATCAATTATTGTTTAAATTGTATTGCCTATATATGTATATGTGGCGAAAGCTGCAAACAGTTAATGTTCGTGACTGCATAGAAATTGTGCAGCCGACATTTCCAGTCAAGTTCAATGTATGCAAGACTGCTAGAGGTGAGAGCCGCATATCTAAATTTGATTTCCATATATATTCAATGCGGTTTGATCCTCGATAGTCAGTTTGCCGTCGTACTCTGATGATGATCATGGAAGGTCGAAACGCGTCAGTGCGTTGCAGCTGGCGGTAGTTTTGTTATGTTGTTCGATGACTGGTTAAATACAATGGGATTGGTGTTTACTTCAAGCACGCAAACTTGATTTAAAGAATTGTTACCACCACCCGCGCAATCAATTATTGTTTAAATTGTATTGCCTATATATGTATATGTGGCGAAAGCTGCAAACAGTTAATGTTCGTGACTGCATAGAAATTGTGCAGCCGACATTTCCAGTCAAGTTCAATGTATGCAAGACTGCTAGAGGTGAGAGCCGCATATCTAAATTTGATTTCCATATATATTCAATGCGGTTTGATCCTCGATAGTCAGTTTGCCGTCGTACTCTGATGATGATCATGGAAGGTCGAAACGCGTCAGTGCGTTGCGGCTGGCGGTAGTTTTGTTATGTTGTTCGATGACTGGTTAAATACAATGGGATTGGTGTTTACTTCAAGCACGCAAACTTGATTTAAAGAATTGTTACCACCACCCGCGCAATCAATTATTGTTTAAATTGTATTGCCTATATATGTATATGTGGCGAAAGCTGCAAACAGTTAATGTTCGTGACTGCATAGAAATTGTGCAGCCGACATTTCCAGTCAAGTTCAATGTATGCAAGACTGCTAGAGGTGAGAGCCGCATATCTAAATTTGATTTCCATATATATTCAATGCGGTTTGATCCTCGATAGTCAGTTTGCCGTCGTACTCTGATGATGATCATGGAAGGTCGAAACGCGTCAGTGCGTTGCAGCTGGCGGTAGTTTTGTTATGTTGTTCGATGACTGGTTAAATACAATGGGATTGGTGTTTACTTCAAGCACGCAAACTTGATTTAAAGAATTGTTACCACCACCCGCGCAATCAATTATTGTTTAAATTGTATTGCCTATATATGTATATGTGGCGAAAGCTGCAAACAGTTAATGTTCGTGACTGCATAGAAATTGTGCAGCCGACATTTCCAGTCAAGTTCAATGTATGCAAGACTGCTAGAGGTGAGAGCCGCATATCTAAATTTGATTTCCATATATATTCAATGCGGTTTGATCCTCGATAGTCAGTTTGCCGTCGTACTCTGATGATGATCATGGAAGGTCGAAACGCGTCAGTGCGTTGCAGCTGGCGGTAGTTTTGTTATGTTGTTCGATGACTGGTTAAATACAATGGGATTGGTGTTTACTTCAAGCACGCAAACTTGATTTAAAGAATTGTTACCACCACCCGCGCAATCAATTATTGTTTAAATTGTATTGCCTATATATGTATATGTGGCGAAAGCTGCAAACAGTTAATGTTCGTGACTGCATAGAAATTGTGCAGCCGACATTTCCAGTCAAGTTCAATGTATGCAAGACTGCTAGAGGTGAGAGCCGCATATCTAAATTTGATTTCCATATATATTCAATGCGGTTTGATCCTCGATAGTCAGTTTGCCGTCGTACTCTGATGATGATCATGGAAGGTCGAAACGCGTCAGTGCGTTGCAGCTGGCGGTAGTTTTGTTATGTTGTTCGATGACTGGTTAAATACAATGGGATTGGTGTTTACTTCAAGCACGCAAACTTGATTTAAAGAATTGTTACCACCACCCGCGCAATCAATTATTGTTTAAATTGTATTGCCTATATATGTATATGTGGCGAAAGCTGCAAACAGTTAATGTTCGTGACTGCATAGAAATTGTGCAGCCGACATTTCCAGTCAAGTTCAATGTATGCAAGACTGCTAGAGGTGAGAGCCGCATATCTAAATTTGATTTCCATATATATTCAATGCGGTTTGATCCTCGATAGTCAGTTTGCCGTCGTACTCTGATGATGATCATGGAAGGTCGAAACGCGTCAGTGCGTTGCAGCTGGCGGTAGTTTTGTTATGTTGTTCGATGACTGGTTAAATACAATGGGATTGGTGTTTACTTCAAGCACGCAAACTTGATTTAAAGAATTGTTACCACCACCCGCGCAATCAATTATTGTTTAAATTGTATATCCATAATAGGCCGCTAGTTGACCAAAAGTGGATAATATTGCACAATAAATAACAAAAAGTACAAGACAACAGCAAATTTATTCTATGATCGATATATATTTTAAGGAAAGAAATTAAAAGGTATTAAAACTACAACGAGTAGATATCTACAACTACAATAAAACTGCATTTCATCAGCAAACATACCGATGCTCCACTGCCACATAACCATGAAATTCATAGCTGTGTCGGCGTCAAATGAACAACACGACCCCGCCTAATTAACCTGTCTCATATGAGAAACCCTACCAGCACGGAAAAAGCCACCAGTAAAGCTCGAGTTATAAAAGCACACACAAATACACCATCACGTCAAAGTGTCTATACATCCAAATTACTTAACTGATTCTAAAGTTAATTTGCACATGCTTAAGGCGAATTTAATGCATAGAAGCATTATTTTTATTGCTTGAAAGCGAATAGTAAATAATTAAATTTTAAAATGTAAACTACGATTAATCAGATTAATTTACACTAATGTAGTTCAGGTACATTGAATACTTTACTGTGAATTCCATAATTACGTTCACGCTTCATTGTTACATCTTCAACGGGAAATTATAGTAAAATTAGACAATAATAATACTCAGCACACAAGAGTAACCCGATCGGCGAAGTTATTACGATAAAAATATAATAATAATAATAATAAATGATCAAGTAAATAACGTACTCGGTTGAGTATATATGAGACATAGTAAATTAATTTTTTCTTGTAGATGAGCAATCAGCAACATTATATATATGCATTATGTATATGAAATCCAACCTTTTTTCTTAGAAGCTCCACAGTGATTGCATTATCCTTTCCAGATGCTAGGCCAACACCTTGTTTAAGCGCCATGTCACGTAAAGTTTCCTGAATTGACTGAATTTGTTGGGAAACCGCTGACAACATACGTTCCTCGAGACGATTGAATTCATCGAAACAACCCCAAGCTCCAACCTGACAAAGGCCTACAAATATGCGACCCATTGCCTTTGGTCAAATAAGATTACATTTAAAAAAACCTCATGTATTTCCACAGACGATTTTTTTTATTTTAAAAGATAAGATAAAACTGGCTAACACAATTAATACAATAAATATAATCCTACCGTTTAGTTTAAATGCAAAGCAATTGATATCAGTACGAAAACAAATCTTTCTTGCTTCAATTTATCGAAGTAGAATAAATGCCCAACGAAAATGCTTGTAAGTATGCATGCAATTCATACATTCATACATTCATACATTCATACATTCATACATTCATACATTCATACATTCATACATTCATACATTCATACATTCATACATTCATACATTCATACATTCATACATTCATACATTCATACATTCATACATTCATACATTCATACATTCATACATTCATACATTCATACATTCATACATTCATACATTCATACATTCATACATTCATACATTCATACATTCATACATTCATACATTCATACATTCATACATTCATACATTCATACATTCATACATTCATACATTCATACATTCATACATTCATACATTCATACATTCATACATTCATACATTCATACATTCATACATTCATACATTCATACATTCATACATTCATACATTCATACATTCATACATTCATACATTCATACATTCATACATTCATACATTCATACATTCATACATTCATACATTCATACATTCATACATTCATACATTCATACATTCATACATTCATACATTCATACATTCATACATTCATACATTCATACATTCATACATTCATACATTCATACATTCATACATTCATACATTCATACATTCATACATTCATACATTCATACATTCATACATTCATACATTCATACATTCATACATTCATACATTCATACATTCATACATTCATACATTCATACATTCATACATTCATACATTCATACATTCATACATTCATACATTCATACATTCATTTATTCATACATTTATTTCCTTATACATTCATACATTCATAAATATATTCTGGTCTAAAAGATTTCATAGCAATCATCAAATATATCTTGAAATTGTATCTGAGCGAGACGATGATTCTGCTCATGTTAAAAGAATATCAGTCATCTACTAAGTTTAACTCTGAGTTATTGCACATAATCATTGCCACCAGATTATTACCTGGTCTGCGTTTTGACTAACGCAGCTTTCATTGTTCCAGTAGTTTTCTTTTGATAAAATATTTCGGCCAGAATTACCGTAGGCCTTCATCAGTTGCTTTTCACTTCACAAGTTTAACAAACGTAGCAAATGAAGCAGATTATACGTATTATACATTTGAAAATCATTTCCCCACTGTAGAAGCTACTTGATTCTACTGCTATCACTAATACTACTACAACTACTACTATTGATACTGCTACCACTATTACTACTACTACAAATACTACTAATACTACTACTGTTACTGATGCGGCAAATTCTGCTGCTACTACTAATATTACTACTCCCACTATTACCACTTATGTTAGTAATTTTACTAATGCTGTCGCCACTGCGACTTCTTATTATTCTACTAATAAATAGCATTTCACTAGTTTAATATACTAAATCACAAATTATTAGTGATGAGCGTCTTATTATTCGGCATCCGGTAATAAAAGCTGAGAAACGTTAATAGTGTAGCTTTAATTTTTGTCGTGTCATCTATCTACTTTTTAAAGCGAATATTTCGGTTCGTCATATTAATAAACTAGAAATGTTTTAAATATGACCCGCCTAGTTCAAACAGATTTAAATGGAAAACATAAGAAACAGTGAATATAAATGCAGATATAGACACTTACGTGGAAGTCGAAGGTTTCATCACAGTTGAAAACCAGAACGAATCGACCCAATTGAATGCCCAATGCTTTGACTGATTCAGTTTTTCCAGTACCAGCAGGTCCAAATGGAGAGCCTCCTAGACGAGCTTCTAAAGCTTGAGTCATTGTCAAGTAACAGCGATCGGTCAATGGTGTTTGTACAAGTCGCTCCGTCACGCCGAGATATTCAAAACCATACTGGAAACGGGCATTCGCCATTTGAATACTCACCTAAATGATACACACAACAAAGAATTAACTAACGATAAACATTTGACGAAACTGTGAATTTTTGGCGACTCTTTAAAGTAAGATGGTCATATGTAAACGAAATCGTAACCAGGTACGCAATACATAATTCAGGTATGCGTACTTATCCACTCTCCACAACAAGGATTATGTAACTTGATATAGTACAAGGCTTTTCTAGAGCAGTAGGTGTTTACAAATGACTGATAATATTAAATGTGGTTGAAATTTTGCCTACCTGCAAAACTATGCTGGTGCAATTATTTACATGTATGGAACAATTTATACATAGTGCATTTGCTTTCAAGTCACATTGCCGAAGATTTTGAACTGCTCGAATAAACATGCATATAAGGAAATGAACATATTCCTTAATAGAGCGTTGCCGGATCCTACTGATGAGTCGCCAATAAGCTCAAAACGCACGTGTAAATGAGATTATGCCTTTTTTCATACTGACTCTGGCATATCCTTCTGGTTCTATTTGAACTAATTATAAACTAGGTATGTGATACCTTAAACAAATAACTATGGCATGTAGGTATAGTGAAAGTACAACAAGATAAGCAAAATATACATCAAAGTAGAATATTAAATTGCAAATTCACCAATAAATATAAGAACCAATGAATGCTAGTGGACAGACAGAATAAGCCGCTTGAATGATTCATAATTTAAAGAATCATGGTTTTCACAAAATATTCCGTCTTCCACACGAAGGCTCTTCGCCCGGGAAGCCAAAAGAACAGCAGCAGCAGCCATATACATTCAGCTGATTTATATGGCAGTGAAACATTAGTCACTTTTGACTTTTGTGTGGCTGGAAATGATGATGATGAGAATGTCAATTCACTATGAACATAAAGCCTTCACGTTACTGATAAGGCTGTCATAAAAAATGGATAACTCCACTTATTTAGGACTTCTAAATGCGCACTGCATTTTCATTTCGATGATTGTAAACATGGAGACGCATACACATACATAACACACACGTGCCTAGTGAAAAGATAATTGTGCTTAAGAGACCTACCAACAAGTATAATTGAAACAGCTTAAACTAAATTTACCAATAGACTTAATGATCGTCAAATTGTTTTTTTTATGTAATTTACGTTGAAAAAGGCTTACGACACAGGAAGCCAAAATATTCAAAGTAAACTTGAAGACAGTGGATGCGAAGACCTTGTTGGGTACAACAAGAGCCAGGTAAAAAATCTATTCCCTGTCGCTCAACGTGATTTCTCCAAAGCATATTTTGTGCACTAATAAACGGAGTAAACCCTAAGTTTTATAATTGAAAGCGAAACGCACACAACCAGCATTGACTTAGTTTACGAAGCTGCATAAAATTGCATACTTATATGTTCATACACGTATAAGCTATTTCTAGATAAAAAATCTAAAAATCAAAAAGCACCTGGTTTAATATGTCTTGTTGTTTACTGTCAAAATAGAATCGCATTTGAGACAACCAGTCGAACGACCTCGGTGAATTAACTCGGTTACGTATAAGCTCTCGAAGTACATTACGTTGATGCACGTGCTCCATAATTAGGTGCTCTAATTTGCAACGACGCACAGGTGGCTGTTCATAGAGGACACTGTCAGCCAACACATTCAGCATATTCTCAACGGAGAGTAAGCATTCAGTTAAAGGTGTCCTTTCGCCGTCGGTCGAAGATGACTGAGGTGATTGCTGGTTCTGACCGGAACTAGCCATACTGTTTAGAGCTGATTCCACGGCTTCCGACCACGATATCTGTGCTGCAAGCACTACCAGCTGAGCCTGATATTTGTCTACCCAAGCGAGGAAACCTTCTTGTTCCATATCACCGATAGAACGAAGTTTCTATTTCGCAAACAAATAAGTTTCAAATGTTCAGTTAATCATCCATCAAAATAAAAAAAATTTATACAAATGACAAAGAACAACATTGATACATAAATAGATAGAATGGCATGACGCACAATCCAGACCAAAAAGTTTTGTTTAAAGCTACAAAATGCATAAAAAGAGCATGGCTTGCGTTATCCGAGTTAGGCTTTATTTGCTTTAAATCAAGTTTGCGAGCTTGAAGTAAGCACCAACCCCATTGTATTTAACCAGTCTACGAACAACATAACAAAACTACCGACAGCTGCGTTGTTCGTAGACTGGTTAAATACAATGGGGTTGGTGCTTACTTCAAGCTCGCAAACTTGATTTAAAGCATTGTTACCACCACCCGCGCAATCAATTATTGTTTAATTAGGCTTTATTTGTTTAAACCAAATGGTTGTTAATTAGATTCCTATCGACAATCCCGGCTTCGATTTAATAATTGTTCCTTAAGAAACCATGTTCTAGTCTATAAATTTAATTTGCTATATATTTTCGCAACATGTATGTAAATATAATATATATATATATATATATATATATATATATATATATATATAAAAGTGGGTGTTTGTTTTTGCAAGTAGATGAATACTATCAACCATTATTGTAGCACATAAGTATCAAGAATCGAAATAGCAAGGGGAGCGTAAAAACCATTGACAAGCGTCTATATATTCATGTAGGCATGCATACCCATAAATTAAAAACATTTGCACGATGATAAAACGATAATTAACGCTGAAGATACATAAAAATTAAAACATTACCAAGACATTTGGTATATATATATATATATATATATATATATATATATATATATATATATATATATATATATAAAGAAAACTGTAACAGGGCTCAAGTACCACCTAAGCAATAAACCTTATGAGGGATGAAAAGCCAAATAAATGTAGTTTTACATAAGGCAAAAAATATAACACAATAACTGCAGTTTCTACAACTAAATAGAGAGAAAATATCCGGTCGTATATATAGCCAATGGAGACGCTGATAGAAAAAACTTTGAAAAAATTATACTGAGTCAAATCACATTTTGATGAAGTATATTTTATTGTCAAATATATATTTCAATTTGATAGGCCGATTACATTTTCAAATGCTAAAGATCTGAATCCTGTCGCAATTTTGTTAATATTTTAGTTTTTTCGTTTTCAGAGGTATAAAGTAAAAAATTCCAGTATGATGATCAACATGACTTAGTTCAATAACTAAATCAAAAGCATTGATGTTAATAAATCAGCCGAACTTTCAATAGCAATTTTATTGATACTAATAAATTTCGAGCTAAACAATGCTATAAGGTGAGGATAAAGAAAAGACACAAAAAACGTTAAATCACGTTGGGGTATAAAACAGAAAATATCGGAATTTATAACAGGTAAGGCAAAACTACTGCCTGATAACAAGGTAACATGGATTGCGAGTTGGATGTAAGAACTCTTTTCAAGCTCTCTCTGAATTATGAAATATGACACAATATATACACCATGGACATCGGTCTGGTCTTGGCGTCTAAGCAAAATCCTTTTTTAAATACAACATAATGATATAATATGCAGATAGCCTTTCATTCTATGCGCTGTTTTAGCAATAAAAGTTAAGTATATAAGAACGAACAGCATTTGGTAATGGAATCATGTCAATAATAAAACATGATTTCAACCACTTTTTATAGTTAAAATATTCGAGTTCGATTTTCGCTTTTGCTCAGTAGCAGATTTTTCATTAACCTATCACAGAAGGAAGCAATAGTAAATTCACTTACGATTAAGGAATGTATACATATCAATCAAATTACATTTTATCTTATTTTAATTGAAGAAGCGCAAACAAATGAATTTAATGCACAGGAAAGCATTCCTTAACAACAAAATTATCATTTCTGCCCAGGACTCAATGCCTTTAAAACCCAGAAATGTTCTAGAATGGTGAACGATGAAAGCACTACAATGTATGGCATTGAGAATTGTTTTTGGTTATGAGACTTATTATTTTAAGATCAATTGAAGAACACCATGGAATTGTTAATATTCTTTACATCACTGTGAGCAGCCAATTAGGTAATCTTAATATCAAAGTGGATATTTTTGTTTCGGACCAGTAGACTAGGGAAGGCAGCTGAAATTCCCTTGTGCGTACAAGGCTCCATTACTTAGCAGAAGGCGTCGCTTGTCCACTAATGCATTAGATCATCCAAGATATGAACGGAATTCAGCGGAAAGTGTGATCCGTCAAATCGCGTTGCACTGTAGCACGAATTCATTTTAGGTAATCCTTGTTAAATTATAAGATAAATTTTTCCCGGAGTAATGCGAAAACATCTCATTGAATCTTGAGCAAGAACTCAGTTGAAGCTACTAGTCAGTCTCAAATGAAGTAGCGCTACAATAATAATTCAGTAGAACTTACAAGTTTTTTTAAATCAATAAAATTCACACCAAGAATATGTACAGGGTAATAATGGAAGGAATCTCAAAACAGAAAAATAATCATAGTACCACGCAGAAAAAATAACGTCGCCTACAAAAAGTAGTACATGCACAAAAATTTCGACGACAGAAAAGTGGAATCAATATATTTTGCAACGGAAACCACTTGAAGTACTTTTCTTTAGAGATTGCGTATGCTCGTCTGTAAAAAGCGTGTGCTCAACAACAACAGCTTACTGCTAGTGCACATAGAAAACACAAAATAATTTTTTTATGATCAAAAAAGGAGACAAAGACAGGACAAGCAATATTTCACTCGACAAATAAAACTTTACATCAACAAGTCTCATGCACTGATCTTATTTGCCGCTTCATCTTCCGTGAAGAAGGCTGACACACAGCAGAGCATAAGCTTGCTTACCTTGCAACCTTCACCGTAAAAGAATCCTGTTCGCTGTGGTTGATAATAAAAAATATGTTGATGATGATGACGTGATTAATGATAAAATACAATTTATGTTACAAATTGGGCAATTAAACAGAGTAGATAGGCTCCAGAAGACAATATAAAAAATTAAATAATACAGAAATTGCCACAAGGCTGTTTTATGTCAGACACTATAGAATTTTCTAATTAACCTATTTCTCGATTAGTGAGCACGTATTGCGACCATATTTTGCGAATTTTAAAGTCATGCCATGAGAATGCTGGATCAACTTTTATATTATTCTAGCCACCCACAATATTTTCTACAATAACACGGCGATTAAGAATAGTTAGTGACCCCGTCAACTTAATCGACCTTCCTTAAATCTACTGACGTGCTCAGATAAAATGCACTAACTTATAAATCTTGCTCTTTAATAATACCCACAAACGTTCAGCCGGCAACGACCTAACCAAACAATTATTTTAATCTAGTTTGCGAGCTAGAATTAAACACAAATCACAGTGCATATAACAACAACAGCAAAACTAATCACACGCACTGACACATTTCGACCTTCAATGATCATCGTCAGAGTACGACGGCAAACTGACTAGCAAGGATCAAACCGCATTGCAAAATTAGATATGCGGTTCTTACCTCTAGTAGTCTCACATAGGTTGTACTTGACTGGAAATGTCGGCTGCACAATTTCTATGCTATCACAAACATTAACTCTACCGCCTTCGCCACACGTTTGCGAGCTTGAAAGTAAACACCAATCTCTTTGCATTTAACCAAACTGTCGATTTACAAATCAAGGCTCTGGTAGCTACACAGTCAGTCTAACAAAACGATAGCATTTTCCATGCAAATATGTTTAGTCTAGCAAAAACTAGCAATATGAACGCATTGTTATGCAGATAAATTGAAATATAATGCTTTAATTGCCGGTGTTCAAGTCGAAACTATTTATTGACAAAATTTATTTTTAAATAAAAATCAGATTAAAGATTATTGGTATCCCACGATGATTCTAGAATGATATGTGCGTCAGTGTTTTCAAAACCATAACCGGACGTCTGATTCCTTCTACCGAGAGCTTGTGCACATACAATACAACCATAGATAAATGGAGATCTCGGTCTCCCTTACAGTGGGTTGCAGAAGGGTTCTTGCAAGTTAGATAGAGTCAATCAGGCGTCTCCACTTGTTCCCGAATGACACTGAACACCAGCGGATCTTTGGTCATTCAAATCACCCTTGGTTAGTACGAGTGCGGTGCGGCAAGATAAAGTGACTGAATAAACCAACTCATATCAGTGGTCAATGGAAATACATTGTGTGAATAAATAAAATAATCCGACTGATTTTGCTGTTGTCCCTCAACGGCATGTGCACGGCATATATTGATTAAACCGACAAAAAAATCACTAAAGATATTAGTATATTCATTTTCATCGGCAAAATTCATCAAACGCTAACAATAAGAGTAGCAATAGCCAAAAAATTCTTAGGTCCGCAATTCCTACGACATCGAGCTAATCTTAAATCCATGTAAGCTAGGACAATAAACAAATTTATATATTGAAGAAACACCATCTGTCTTCCTAAAATGAAGAGGAACGCAATTATGATAAATTTTAAAAGCTGCTATTTTCAAAATTAGACAGCCTATTTCATACATCCTATTTTTAATGTATTGTCTGATTCTAAAAATTATCAGAACTTGCTATATACTAGAAAAATTATGGAAGATCATGTGGCGTCAATGTGATGGTGTTAATAAGCGTTTGCTCCACATTAAACATATCGAATTATAAGAAACGTATTCAATAATTTGAACAGATCAATTTGAAACTCAACTGAGTTCATTTCATGAAACTAGAAAACGCACCTGCAATTCACTGACGGACTGAGCCAGATACGTCGCCAAAGAAACACGCATTTCTCGTTCCAACATTCTAAGCCAATCATTGATCACTGGATTATCCACAAGTGAGATTGGATGAACAAACTGTAAAATTTCGCCCTCGTTCGACAGAAGACCTTCGACAACCGTGCAGTCTTCATTTAAAACAATGGAAGAAACCCCAGCGAACATTTTCTTGAAATGCTTCTGTAGGCGCGGAACATTTTTGCTGTTACCCATAATCTCCAATAGATCTTCGTCACCAACAAAATAGAATCTTACATGAGATCGAAAAAATAAAGAAGACAAGCGTGATGTTTTCTAATATTGAAAAAGCAAGCTAAATAAAATCAACAGATTCAAAGACGAATATGAAAACAAAAAATATTAACCTTGGGAATGACGATCGCTGTCGTTCTAAATATTCACCGAAAGACCTCTGAATCTTCGACAGAAGATCTGCTAGACGCTCAAGTTGACGGTACACATTAGAGATTTTAAGCACGTCCATAACTAACGGAGTTTTAGACACCTTCTTCATAAGACCGAGGAACTCTGTACTGACAGACTGGAAGCGTCGTGATCCCCTTGGTAGAAGAGTCTTAATGTCAGCAGAACCAGAAAAAATGCCATCCTGATATACCCAACGTCGCTGAACATCGATCCAGAGATCAAACAACGCGTTGATTCGATTCAATTTGTCCTCCCATGCTAAGGTCTCTTCTTCAAATTGCTAAAAATATAAAACAAGGAAATTAGAAAACAAAATAATACCAACTAAAACTATGCCAAAATTGAGCTACTGAAGTTAATAAAATACGTTACAAAAGTGCCTATTGAAATAAAAGCAACGGATTTATTACCGAATAAAGGAATTATTTCCATAAGGCATGTACATCTACTCTTAGGTAAAACGTGGCATAATCGATGCCAAAAAATTTCTCCTCTAAATAAAAAAATGATGAAATAGATTAATAAAAAATTAATTTACTTTGCCTACCTTAAAGTACGGAGAAAGTTTCATTGCCGTCACACTGTTGATGTGTTCTTTTACACGATTGAAAAGGTCATCCCATCCACGAATCAAAAGACACCTGTTCTGATAGGCGATGAGGTCAAGCTCATAATTCTTCCAAATATCCGTAACCTTGAAGACAAAAAAAGGTAAAAATAAGAAAGCCATTCGAATAATGCGTATACTTAAAAAAATTAAAAATAGAACCTAGACAGCCGTGGACAATTAACTTTGAACATTTTCAACCGAACTAATATTTTTATCCATCTTACTATAGATTGAATAAATTAGTAAAAACTATGTAGATTAAGAATAGATTAGGATATAATTATAGAGCATTATTATAAATTAAATATTTCGATTCATCAGAATCAAAGAAACTTGTAATATTTATCGACTTGAGAATTTGTCAAAACCATCCGTCGGGAATATTTTAGCCAAAAATTGTTATAAATATCATCGTGGTGAAATATTATACTCCAACTCCTTGACGTCTGCATCACCACAGCCACAATCATAAGCACCAAAACTGATGACTCACTATTTCAAAATTATGAAGACTTCATCCTGGATGTGCAGTAAAAGAACTGCAGGTCTAACAATTCTCAAATTAAATGTTACATATTAAGACAATTTGGGAACACAGACTGCAGCTAATATATACATCAGTTTTGTCAACGTTTCGGTGTAACTCAATTCTGTCGCAATTGAAGCCCTAACTAATCATAAATATCATCGCAACAGAAAAGTTAATCATAAGTACGTAACACTTGCTCCACAACTATTCCAACAACAACATTTAAACATAATGAGGACTCAGAGGAGTCAATGGTATCTATGGTGTTTGAATGCAAAAAAGCGTTTACAGCAATCAAGGATTGATAGAATAATAGGTCTCACTATCCAAAAGAAATATAAATCAAAGTAACAATCTTCATAATTATCTAATTAAGCGCAGAACAAATGAATAATAACAATATTACCACGTAAAAAGATGCATTGTACCTGTTTAAGGAACTCCTCCAAAGCTTTTTCGCCTTGAGCGACTGACAGCACTTCCTTAATAACAGCATCATTGCGCGCCAGATCGATGTCCCACATTTGACCGAGTGTCAACTCACTCATGACCCAGTTTACATTCAGCTTACGCATCAACGTCTTCCAATGGCGCTCCTTAAGAGCCTCTGATTTCAGTTCAGTAACCAGCATATTTACCTTTGGCAAGTAAACGTAGAATGGCATAGCTTTACAAATCTCGTGAAAATAAGGATATACAACTAAGATAAAGGCGTCTACATCAAGCTTATCAAAAATAGCTGAACACAAGTTTGGCTCTTTACACACATGATTAACTAATTACATCTTCGAGATTATCTGCAAGCAATTTACCTTGCTATACGACTGCAACGTCTTCTTTAGATGTTCATAGCTGGCGTATTGTCTTAGACGAGATGGCATATTCTTCAACTCTCCAGCTAAGGTGTCTAGGTCTTGACGAACCTTACGAGGCTGCACTGAATTCCATGAAGTCTCTCTAATTTGGTCAATTTGCTTCCAAATGCGAGATAGCTCGAGCCAAACACTTTTAAGATCCTACAAATAAAAAGAAGGCAAAAATACAAATATTATTTAGGCGAATTAGAGGCACACTTATGCTTCAAATATATTGATTGGAATTGACACATATTTAGACAGCATTAAGAGCAATTATTTAACTACCAAACTTAGTCAAATTATACCACATGCTAAATACTCAACGGGACGTTTGGTGAAAACGAAATATGATAATCAAAATGTTGGTGCTTACTATTGGCATTTGGAATAAGATAAATTTGTTGACAAGTTGTAAAATTCTATAAGAATATAACTTTATAATAATCAAGCAATATTGTTTCGCTTAAAGATGATCATTTGGTAACACAAAGGGAGTAAACCTACTGACGCCTATATTTGCTGCCTCGTACAAGTGCGATTTAGTTTGACTTCATTATCAAGTTATTTGTCAAACTTCCCTATCTATGCTAAAACTCAACTAGTTAGGAATTCGAGCAATTCTCTTATCGCTAAACTTAGCTGAGAAACTATGTTTCCTGTTTATTTATCATTAAATATAATACCAAGCGGTAAGTTGGCTTAATGTCAGGCTAGAATAAACTCTTTTATAAATTCTATTTGGTTTACTATTAAATTGAGATAAACGTGCCTGCAACTCTTCCATGGCCACTTGGACGCGTTGTTCACTGGGCGGCAATACACCGTATTCAGTTAACTCCAGAGCCTCCTTCGCACGTTGCAAATTCTCGCGCTCTTCGTGCAGTCTGGCAAATTTGCCTTCTAGTATGGTGAGGGCATTAACAGCTTCGTCTGGCTTCATATTGCCTTCAATTGGCTTCTCGCGATCCCAGGAATTCAACAGTTCTGTTGTTCTGTTCCCCACGAGCTTGCTCTCAGCGACAATCTTCATTTGAAGGCTGGCCACCTAATCATGAAAGCAAAGCGACAAAACACTTCATTAATAACGAATTTAGGCATAAGTTTTTCCAAATGTATAACAAATGCGAAAAACGACCACACATTTATTGTAAATATGCAGGAAGAGTGTGAACTACGAAACTTTAATAATTCACCTTTTAGTCACATATAAGCTATGCCCCTAATTGTTAACTGGTCTACATAAGGAAAATTATAACTTACTGATGACGAACATAACATCCGCTAAGCAAAATGCAGGCACTTCTGTAAGTGGTCGCAGACTCCGATATTATTATTCATTGAATCTAAGAAAATAGTTTTGGAATTCTCGACTCAGAGCACCAATTACTATTATAACTATTAGACGCCAACATAAGCACAGTTAAAAAGTTAATTTAATTTAATCTCGCATAAATTCTACTTGACTAGAAATGTCGGTTACACAGTTCCTGGTCAAAGTCGTAAGGCGGCACCAAGATTACTTTCCAGCAATGATCAGTACACCTACGGAGTTTCTGATGATCCGTCTCAACTAAAATCAAGTTCCTAACGTAATTTCACACACTCGTCGTCTAATAGCCTACAGAAAATTATAAATAATTCAAGGAAATAAGATTAGAAATTTTATAACCCAGCGCCTTAACTGTCAATTCTTCACGGATGGATAAGCAAAAATAAGCTACAGCAGATAAGCCTCAATTTGGGGCCAATAGTGTGTACGACACTTTATGCGACGCCAGCAAGGTTTTATTTCGTGGAGCATTTATTGATAAGTTAATGAAACGGCGCACACAAACAGAGCTCATTTTAACTTTTGCCGTCTAGAAGACGGACAATTTAGTTTAACTGTGACTGGTGTTTAAGACATTCAATTGTGTTAAAATTTGTTTTTATTGCCGATCAGAACATGATCAATTTGGATTAACTATGAATTCTATTTCTATTTGCAACAAATTTCATGGAACTACCTGATCCTTTGGGAGACCAGGAACCAGGACTTGTTATTGACAGTGATGAATTGATAAAATTAATGTTAAAAATCAAATCAAAAAAAACAAAAACATCACCTTGGTATCTCGATTGATAACCTGCTTCAGTTACCCTTAACTTTTATGAATGCGCTCTGCAACTTTATAAATAGAATTTTGAAGAATGGGAAATTACCAATCGATATACTAACGATAGTAGCTAAACCGTTGCCAAAAGTAAGTAAGCCAACGTGCGCCCGTGATTATAGATCAATCTCTATTATCCCTTCGTTTTCGAAGATAATAGAACGATTGATACTAGATCATTTAGAACGTATGTTGCCGGATGATTTTGATTTATGTCAACATGGCTTTACGAAAGATAGATCGACAACTACTAATATGCTTTCTATGTGGAAACATTTAATTACATTAGATGAGAATAAGTTAGATGCATTAATTGTGTTTATAGATATCTCAAAAGCTTTTGACTCTATATCTTTTGATGCTATTTTTAATGCGATTAGTTTATTGAATATTGATCCGAATATTTTTAGATTACTTAAATACTATTTATATAATCGACGAATGTGTATTCAAGTTAACGATTTGATATCAAAATGGAAAAGAGTAACAAGTGGAATTACAAAGGGATCAAGTTTGGGGCCAATTTTATTTAAAATCGTATTTGCACATTTGGAAACTAAGATCCTTAAAGGTCGAGTTTGCAAATTCGCTGATGATTTAAAAATAATCTTTCCAATTGATCCAAAAAATGTCGAATTCTCCAAAAATAATGTTACATTAGATTTGTATGATTTGAGTAGATATTTGATTACACTAGGGCTGAGAATAAACAATAAAAAGACGAGAGCTTTAAAAATAGGTAACAGAACATACTTTCATTATGTTTATTTTCATGATGCTGTGATTAATGATGTGTTTGAGATTAAACTTATGCAAGAAATAAAGGATTTAGGCATAACTATTCAATGTACAGCTTCTGCTGAGAGACATATTGAAAGTATAGTAGGCAGTGCCAAGAAAAGATGGGCACTAATAAATCGAAATATCTTATCGAATGACATTAAACTTAAAATGTATGTAATATGGATAAGACCAATACTAGAATATGCTGTCCCTACTTGGAATCCATTAGAAAGGGGTTTTCCAATAAGATAGAAGCTCTACAAAGAAAAGTTGTGAAAAAAATTAGTCCTATCTCCTGCACTATATACGCCTCAAGATTACAGTTTGTATCACTGCAAACTTTGTGGTTTCGGAGGATGTGCTATTGCATAAAAGTTTTTCATTTGAACCAGTGGACTGGTGCCTATATGAATCCGATAAGAAAGAGCCATGAAGTTGGAACTGGATCTGGACATTTGGCAATATCTCCTCCTTTGGTGGGGAATGTTGCGAGCAAGTTATTCTCTTTTTCGAAAATCTACAAAATTTATAACCAATTGCCATAGGGGCTTAGAGAAATGCCTCCATCTAAGATGTCTTTTAAATTTTTATCTACTGAGCTGGAAAAAGTCTACACTCTTGCTGATATTTTTTATTTTGATTATGATAATACTTTCTCATGGTTAAATAAAAGACAAGGATAATTGTTATCGGAAACAGAATTTCTTGAGATTTTTATTTCCAACTTTTGTATTATTAAAATTGAAATGTTATGCATTATATCATCAGGTTAGTCAACAATACATACAATAAATTGCTAGCCATGATTCTCATTTTTTTGCATAATGTTACACTCGAATTATACCTTAATTTTTCCTATTTTGATGATGTATCTATTATTCCTTACAGCCGAACTTTCTGATATTGATATATTGTACAGTACAACTAGTGAGACATACTTATCTACATGAGACTAATTGTAAATTTTTATGTGATGTGATAACTTTTTTATATTGTACATTTTATAATTTTATTATTTGATGGAACATGTGTGGTTTGAATCCAAATAAAGATATTTTATTCTATTCTATTCTATTCTATTCTAAAGATAGATAGCAGTTTCGCATACATTGAACTTGCCTGGAAATGTCGAATGCACAATTTCTGTGCAGTCACGAACATAAACTGTTTGCAACTATCGACACATATACATATATAGGCAATAGAATTTAACAATAATTGATTGCGCGGGTGGTGGTAAAAATTCTTAAAATCAAGTTAACGAGGTTACAGTAACACTGTTCTCAATGCATTTCACCAGGCTTAGAGAAACATTACAAAACTACCGCCAGTCGTAACGCACTGACGCGTTCCAACCTTCCATGATCATCATCAGAATACGACGGCAAACTGACTATCGAGGATCAAACCACATTGAATATATAACGAAAGCAAAAATAGATATGCGGCTCTCACCTCTAGCAGTCTCGCATATATTCAACTTGACTGGAAATGTCAGATGGACAATTTCTGTGCAGTCATGAACATTAACTGTTTGCAGATCTCGCCACATATACATATATATGCAATACAATTTACTAATAATTGATTGCGCGTGTGTTGGTAAAAATTCATAAAATCAAGTTTGCAAGGTTACAGTAAACACTGATCCCGTTGCATTTTACAAGTCGTAAAGCAACATAACCAAACCGACGCCAGCCGCAAAGCACTGACGCGTTCTGACCCTCATTGATGATCATCAGAGTACGACGGCAAACTGACTTTCGAGGATCAAACAACATTGAATATATAAGGAAATCAAAGATAGATATGCGGCTCTCACCTCTAACCGTCTCGCATACATTAAACTTGACTGGAAATGTTGGCTGCAAAATGTCTGTGCAGTCACGAACATTAACAGTTTGCAGCTTTCGCGACATAAACATATATAGGCAATACAATTTAATAATATTTGATTGCGCGTGTGGTGGTAACAATTTCTAAAATCAAATTTGCGAGCTTGTAGTAAACACTAATTCCATGGCATTTCACCAGTCGTTGAGCAACATAACAAAACTACCGCCAGCCGCAACGCACTGACGCGCTTCAACCTTCCATTATCATCATAAGAATACGATGGGAAATTGACTATCAAAGATCAAACAACATTGAATATATATGGAAATCAAATATAGATGTGCGGCACTAACCTCAAGCAGTCTCGCATACATTGTACTTGACTTTAAATGTCGGCTGCACAATTTCTGTGCAGTCATGAACATTAACTGTTTGCAGATTTCGCCACATATACATATATATAAATGCAATTTAACACCAATTGTTTGCGCGGGTGGTGGTAACAGTTCTTAAAATCAAGTTTGCGAGCTTAAGGTAAACACCGATCCCATTTTATTTTACCAGTAAAATACAATGGGATCGGTGTTTACTTCAATCTCGCACACTTGATTTTAATAATTGGAACACTTAAGTTCCTCTGAACTATCTTTTAAACTACATAGCTTAAGTCCACTTGCTAATTGCTTTTATCCTCAATATTTAATAAACCAGCCATAATATTTGAATAAAATTGCAATTTATATATTATATTTAGTAAGCTTACAGAGATGCGCTGATATCCGCAGATGACAGATCGATAGGGTGGTGAGCTGAAGCAAATTTGTGTTCCTTCGCAATAACTTGTATTAAGAATGATAGATGGATGCAAATTTGAATACTTTAGTAACAAAGAATATTCAGATAGAACCAAACAGCAAGGCGTGGTGGTCGCAACTCAGTAACTCAGAAAATTCAATTAACAGAGAAGTTAAAATACGTTAGGCTCACAGAACGGAAAACTCGAAATTGACAGATAAACAAATCTTACATAGTAAATTTATTTATTTGTTTACTAAGTAATTAAACATTGTTTACAGAAATTTCATTGTTTACTACTACGTTTGCACAAGGTGTAAACAGTGTCCTGACAAAAGTAAGACTTTTATGTAGGAGGAAATGTCTTCCTCTACATCAGGTAATTGACGTGGATATTTGTTTACAAGGTCACCAACGTATTGTCTGTCATCTGAGGATATCAGCGTATTTGGGTGAGCCCACTAATTTTTACAATAAATAAATTGCAAGAAATCCTATTCTAATATTATGGCTGGTTTATTAAATATTGAGGATACAGAGCAATTAGCAAGTGTACTTAATGAATGTAGTTTAAAAGATAATTCAGAGTAACATAAGTGTTCTAAATTAAACAATCATACCGCAAATATGGATTATACGGGCCTGGCATCTCAGAGGTTCTCTAATGGTAGTGACTAAATGAGTCGTTTTGCTACAACTAAAACTGGAAGTCCGAGATCTAAATGCTGTGTATCTTCAGATTTAAAACTGCCATCTCATGTACATATAACG
The DNA here is from genome assembly GCA_029291075.1 of Eudiplozoon nipponicum. Classification (NCBI taxonomy): domain Eukaryota; kingdom Metazoa; phylum Platyhelminthes; class Monogenea; order Mazocraeidea; family Diplozoidae; genus Eudiplozoon; species Eudiplozoon nipponicum. The sequence continues at coordinate 50,143 of JAQBSW010004310.1, forward strand.
TACGAGAGCAGACAGAATTATCTGACTCCGTTCTATAACGGGCCATTTAAAGTCAATCATATGACTGATAAAAATGCATTTATAGAAGTAAATGGCACAGCAGAGTGTGTAGCACCGGGTCGCTGCATTTAACAGTTTATATGGAAGGAGGAGGAGACTGAGGAACGGTATCCATCGAAGTATCAAGAAGCTGATGCAAGATGTGACTCGAAAATGTGTGGAAAAAGGAAGAACCAAATAATTACGGGAAAGAAGTAAAGATCAAAACCAAGACGACTGAGGACAGAGAACAATGCAATATGAAAGTGCAACCTAGTGAAGTACAAGTACAACATGTTTAAACTCGTTCTAGAAGAGTCATCAAGAAACCATAGAACGAGGACTTCATAATGTATGATTAAATATCCTAAACATGAGGGTGTATGTGATGGTTAATTAAATTATTGGACATAAATTAACTCCTCATGTAAATACAAATCACATTTTATTTTTTGATATTTGATGTTTTCGCTGGTTTCGTAAAACGATATTTATGTATTTTTTTACAAAATATTGTAAATATGTTTTGAAGTTTTTTTGTTCATTTTGTCAAAGTTTTTGACTTATCTTGGTGAATGTTTATATGAGAGTTTTATTTGAGTTGCTGAGTTGCGCAAACGGTATACTGCGTTTTTCTATCTGAGTACTCTTTACTAATAAAGTATTGACATTATATTAATCTATCGTTCTTAATACACATCATTGTGAAGGATCTCAAATTTGCTTCAGGTAATTGACGTGGATATTTGTTTTCAAGGTCACCAAAGTTTCGTTCTGTCATCTGTGGATATCAGCGTAATTGGGTGAGTACACTTATTGTTATAATATATAAATTGCAAGAAATCTTATTCTAATATTTTGGCTGGTTTAATAAATATTGAGGATACAGAGCAATTAGCAAGTTTACTTAATGAATGAAGTTTAAAAGATAGTTCTGAGTAACTTAAGTGTTCCAATTTTGATTATCCTACCGCATATATGGATTATCCGGTCCTGGCATCTCAGAGGTTCTCTAATGTTAGTGACCAAAGGGCCTCTACAGAAAACGGCGACCGCGCCAGGATCTTCTATGCGGAAAGATGTGATGTGGATGATCGCTTTTGCTGCAAATCTATGGAGAGCAATGCTAAGGTCACCATGTAATGAAAGGAAGATAATTCTGAATGGGTCGAAGAAGCAAATTTTATTTTAAGGTAAAAAGAATGACCGACCCAATAGAAAGGTTTGTCTCGGCCTGGTGGTGTTTGCGTGAGCTTTTGAAATAGAATCTATTTAGACTCAGGAAATTTGTTTCTGAGAACAAACCTGTAAATGCATTTGAGCTTCTAGTCCACAAACTTCATGGAGGATATCAACACGATTGGATTGAACGGATGACTGACTTAATACGCCAGGAAGGGATTGGAAATCAACTCCCATCTGAATTTTATGACAGACTTATTTAAAAATCCGTCGGGCTTTATACTTCTGAGAAAGTTATAAACAGAATATATGCAGCAGAATTGCCTTCTAGTCTAAGAGCCACTTTGGATGTCTATGATACATTGGAACTAGAGTGGCCAAAGTAGCTCAAAGAGTTGGACAAAGTGTATCGTCAGAAGGTACCTAAGGTGTATGCAGTAACTTCAGATTCGCGTTTGGAGCAGCAACTCAGACATCTCTCAGAGAGACTTCTGACTGTAGAGAATGAATTACGTACCCTCCGAAGGGATGTGGGTTGGATGAAACCAAGAGGGAAAGTTCCAACAGAGGTAGGGTAAATTCTCGGGGTCAAAGTTCAACTTCCAAACATCGGAGAGGCGAATCGCATGAGGGTGTTCAAGGACCACGCGAGTAGTGCATTTTGCATCGTAAATACGCCGAGTTTGTAAAGTGTCAGGTGGAGGGATGCACTTTTTCAAAGTTGGGTGGTCTTCCTGTAGCCTGGTGTAAGCTGCCGGAAAACTAGTTGAACCTTCGCTTAAAAGAAGCCGTAGGGTGGTGGCTGCGCATGCAAGGCTCCATCGTATGCATATTCGAGGCATACTAAAATGATCGAAGTTAAGTTTGGAATCTTCGATAGAAGAAACGCGCGGTAATACAGTCCGTAGGTCTGTTAGATTTCGGCTGGAATGTTATCTTAAAGAAAGTGCTAGTTAAAGAAACAATAAGTTTGTTGTAACAGATGAACTTAGTGGGTGAAACTTTTTAATTGACACGGGTACAGAATTGAGCATATGTCGATGAGATGTGGTGGAAATTGATAGCTCCATATTCGAGTTTCAACTATGGGCTGTTAATGGAAGTCCAATTGAGGTTGAGGGAGTTAAAGATTTGACAGTGCCATTGGGGCAGACATCGCCATTTACGTGGAATTTTCTGGTCGCTGATATAAAGGATACTATCATTGGGGTGGATTTTTTGATCCATTTTAATCTCGTTTTAGATCCTACATCTAGGACCATTGGACAAGGCACTGGGATAGTGATTTATGCTGAGCCTAGGGCCTCAGTAGTTAGGTCAGTGAGACTACCCAGACCCGTCGTCGCCGATGACTTGATGGATGTCATCGAGAAACATCTGGCCGTGTTTCTACCAAGGGTTTAAAGACAGGCATAGAACACCAAATTGGGTTAGTGGAACCACTACCCTGTTCACCGAAGGCTCAACCGTTAGCAAAACATAAACAGCAGTTTGCTATTGAAGAATTTAAGCGGTTGAGAGAAGAAGGAATTTGTAGGCGTTTAAATTTCAACTTTGCATCTCCAATAGTGGTTGTTCCCAAACTTGACCAAGGTCAATAGAGGGTTTGTGGTAACTATCGTCCATTGAGCTCGGTAACGAAAGGTAATTCGTATCCTCTCCCGAAACAGAGTACTTTGCTCAGGGACATAATGGTGTATGAAGTTTATACTACGTTAAATCTGCAGAAAGCGTACTATCAAGTGCCTATGGAGGCAAAATCTGTACCGCTCACCGCAGTGTGATTTCCTGGAGGAGGATCGCATGAATTCTTATGTATACCTTTTGGTTTGAAGAATGCAAGTCAGATATTCCAGCGTCTGCGAGAGGGTGTTCTTCAAGACTGTCCTTTTGCTAAAGTTTATATAGATGATATCATTATATATTGACAATCTAGGGAGGAACACCGGGAGCACTTGGACGTCGTTTTGTCTAAGCTGGAACATCATGGATTGGTAGTAAAGCCAGAAAAGTGCAGGATTGGTTGATCTTCTATAAAATTTCTTGTACACACCATTTCCAAGGATGGAATCAAATCCTTGGAAGATAAGGTCCAAGCAATCAAAGATGTGCCAGAACCCAGAACTTCATGTCAATTGCTTCGATTTTTGGGAATGATTAGCTATTATTGACGTTTACTACCAGTTTTAGCTGGAATTTTGGGGTCGCTTACTCGACATTTAGTTTGTGAATGGATCACGATCAAGAAGTTCTGGCTTATTAATTTTAACCAAGACGACATGTAAAAATTCCAGAGGGTCAAAGATCTGTTATGACAAATAATCACATTAGCACCTGTGGATTGGACTAAGCCTATTGAGCTGGTCACACATGCTTCCGATGTAGCCATAGGGGCAGTGTTACATCAACCGGATAATGGTATTGTGAAGCCGATTGGATTCTATAGTCGGAAACTCCCAGATCGCGAAAAGCGATATGACACGTTTGGAAAGGAGTTACTAGCGGTTTATTCTGCAGTGCCGCATTTCGAGCACTACCTAGATGGATATCAGTTTACTTTATTAACTGATCATAAAACGTTGATAAGTATCCTTGGGAAAGAGAATAGGCTAAATTATTCTTGGCGGGTGAATTCAAAATAACTCGTCTAGCAGAATTTGATTTTACCATTACTCATATCTCAGGAATAGAGAATGTGCTGGCAGATACTCTCAGTAGACCAAACCTATCAGATGAAGATATAATTTGTTTGGAGTCACTCGTATGCTATGTTGTATCTTCTAATGATTTTGTCGAGCAACTGATTAAAACACAAAGTCTTGATCCTTTAATAGCTGTGTTGGCAAAGAAACCCACATATACACACAGGAAGTTTAGAGATAAGTGGTCACTATGTGAAATCTGCAGGAGCCAAACAAGACCGTATGTACCGTTAGAATTAAGGTGAAAGGTAATTCAACAGCTGCATGAAATTAATCATCCTTCCACTAAGGCAACTATCCGGAAGGTCACTGATAGATATGCATGGCCTAAGATGTCGAAAGACATAAGAGCTTGTGTAAGGATATGTGCCCGGTGGCAAAGTTGTAAAGTTTGGCGTCATACTAAAACTGAAATTAAAACGTTCGGTATACCAGCGAGCCGTTTTATGCATCTACATATTGATATAATAGAAATGCCCGAAATTTCTAGCCAGAAGTATTTACTCACGATGGTTGATCGTTTCAGTTGTCAGTTTGAGATAGCAATCCTGAAGGACATGACAGCTCAAGAGGTCTTACTTATGTTCTTGCATAACTATGTGTCGCAATTTGGTGTATCGGTAAAGGTAACTACTTATCGTGGTAGTCAGATTATGTCTGAACTATTTATCAGATCATTGAATAAAAAGAGGATACAAGTAAGGCACACATGTGCTTATACTACCAGAGATAATGGGATGGCCAAGGGACTGCATAGCAGAACTTATTTATAGAGGGTCATTGAGGTCACCAGGAGAACTTCTAATAGAAGCTCCAAGTTGTCTCGATTGGACCTCAAGATCTGAAGATTGGTTCTATCTTTGGATACACAATTTACAGAGTGAATACTTACGAAAACGATGTCAGTGTTTCCTTCCTAGCAATATCACTACGGCAACCATATCTCGGCTCATGGTCTATATGTAGCATGAGTAAGGACGTTTAAAACACCTTTAAAACAGTAGATATTCAGGGCAGGCGGAACGCACCATCCTTAGGCAGCAGCTCATTCTGAGAGAAAACTAAAAAAACCAATTGGCAGATGGTGTTCACCAGACTTTAGTGGCAGGCCATCTAAGAGCAGGGTGACAACAAAAATAAGTCATTCAATCCCACTAAGAATAGACAATGTGCTGTACTTTAATATTTCAAAAGCAAACAAAAATTATTGCCTAACCCATGCTTTTAGAAACAAGATGTCTTTATTTTACTCATGATGTGGTCATCACTTTCGAAGCAGGAAACCGTAAGATTCGGAGTAAAAATGAAAAAAGTGAATCGAATACCCTGTTTTGCAAAACAAGTGCAAGACAATTAACCTATTCATTGTTGCGAAACAAGTATATTTTAATCAAGACTTTAACTAATATGGCCGACTTTCAGTACAAAAGCGTCACCATATCAACTGAGCCTTGATGAAGGGATAGCTGGAAAAGCTTTACCAGATGAGGTTTGTAGGTTAGGATTTCATGGTTGGTCTCTAAAATGATTCTCGAGGAGGCCAATACTGCCGCGTTCTCGTTAGATTAAGCAAAGAAGGCGCATGCTTCGCTGTGCCGACGGTAAAGTTGTAAAACTCTGTGATTACATGCACGCGTTCCAGGGATAAATAGAAGGAAAGCACCCTCAAACGCTCTAATTTTACTGAATCTAACCGCCAAAAACACACGATGGAGTTACAGAAGCCTTTGCTTGTCCTCGTGTACTGCTTATCCGCTGGCTTCTGTTTTACAAGCTAATCAAACTTTTACGAATGGCAAACTAAACCAGCGCAGTTGCTATAATAATTGTCTCCAGGAGACCAGAATGGACTTCATAACACTAAAAATGTCATTCTAGCCCAGATTCTGCTTCTTTCTCAATCACTCCGAAATCACTCATCTATTTAATTAAGATTATAGCTTTTGTCCTCATACACGCAGTAGATTAATTGCTGTTTTTGAATCATCGAGTATTTCTGTGTAAACACCTTCGTTTATAAGTTAGGTGGGAACTGGTTTTAATGAAGCCCTTTATGCTTTAATATTTGACCTCTTTTCATACAGGTATGTTTGCATGTTATGGCTCCAATCTTCCTTTCGGAGGACTACATTTCAAAATGAAAATTTCTGCCGTAAACTTGAAAAATAACGGTACGCAGATTGGAAAAATTTAAAGCATAACTTCAGTAGATATTAAAAAAAACATTGCAGCAAATGCGACAATTAGAATATCAGGAAAGCCATGAAGCTAATAAGCATAAATTAAAAATAAGAATTTCTTACCTGAGCAACAGCCCATTTAACCATTGGGCCACAAGCTGAACTGGCGCGGCTGACTTTTTCAAAGTTGTAGTCTGGCTGATTGAGATACTTTTTCTTCATGGTCTCATGGATTGAATCCCTAGGATTAAATTTTAAATGTAGAAAATGTATCATCAAAAATGAACCAGATAACACTCTGAAATATTGCAACACGATAACATGATGAAATAATTCTTGAGTGTGTATATGTCTAGAATTTTTCATGCAAATGCACAGAAATAAACGAAAACAAACAAATAATAATGTGAGTATGGAATGAAAATATTTTTGAAGCTATGAATCTAATGCATCTAATCAGGTATGTCACAGGAAGTTCTTTTATCTTGAATAATTTTAATTTAGTTATTTTCAGTTTTATTCATTTAAGTAAGTGATATAGTACACCGGAACTTGAATACAAATAAGTGTTTCGCTAGATCTCACTTTGACAGAACTATCTAGTTATATATGGTGAGTTTAAAAATAGCATTATACAACAAATTTGCTGCTTCACACATCTTGTACAACGTATAACCCTTCCACAATAAACAAAATTTTTAAAAAAATAACACTAAACCGAAGGTCATGATCATGAACTTCCAATTTCAATTTTTTCTATAATTCTGCATCCACAGTTTAAAAAGCAGAAAAATCTTGTACATGGAGTGCAATGGTGAACTATACACGTTTACCTTATGTAAAAAATGAAGAGAAATTTGATTGTAGATAAATAGGCAACTTTATATCAAATATACTACTCAACACAGATGACTGTTATAATTTTAACGGGGTTTCAATTGCATTGAGTACGTATTTGTAATATTTTATGCAGCATTTATAATTATTTACATCAGCCGAACAAGATAGAAAATCTATGCTGTTCGTCGACTGTTTAAATTTAATGGGATTGGTGTTTACTTCAAACTCGCAAACTTGATTTAAAGTTAGTAATTCGCTTTGAGTATCCTCCGTATTGTAGTCAAACTATCGTTCTACATTGGATGCAGCTTTTGGATGTCACCAGTGGCTGCAACAACATCAATGAACCTTAATAATATTATTATCGTTGATATCGTTTTTCTTTGATAATGATTTCAAACAAACACTGTTTTGTATAAAATCGGGTGTTATTTACACGGAAAAATATATACCTATTCGTCCATCTGCAATTGTTCTATACTCACACAGCTCTAGTACTTTCCTCAACTATACCTAATTAAAATAAACTCATTAACGGGATGAATAGGTACTCACGTGATGTCATCTGTGCTGAAGTTTACAATGCCTCCTGGTACAAAGGAATCTTTAACAATAGCACCTTGAATCTGACGCCAGTCACTGCAAGGCTCGCCCAACAGTAAGCATACAGATTCGAGAACAATACGGATAATAGGGGGCGGTTGTTTCATTGTTCGCATTTCGCGAACATCCTTCTTTTGAATTCCCTCAACAGCTATAAAGACATTTTGAGGAATGTCGCGAACAACGAGAGTAAGATTATAATATTGGTGTCATCTTGCCAAAAACATGGCAAATGATTTATTTGATGGTATTTAGGTAAGCCGCAATCGGAATTAATAATTATTAAGTAGATAATAATAAAAGCACTGACCAGGCATTAAATTGCATAAGAATATGAGGAGGATTAAGCGCGAAGCGAATGTGCACGATATTATACTTTGCGTTCATGCTGTCTTTGATTTATCCTTCTGGTTACAAATTGAACTAATTTGTTACTAGGTGCGCAACACCTAATACAAAATAACAGTGCAGGTTGGTCGGATTGCACACACACATATATATATATATATATATATATATATATATATATAATTTCCATATTTGTATACATATGTAAGCTGTTGGTGCAACCCAAAAGTCGCATAAGACCACAAATCATAAATGCATGTTTGTACATTTAAAGAAATAATATGACATGATAGTGGTAATTACATTATGCCACGTTTCATACCTAAAGAGTGTCATAGTCTTGCCTAACTTTCGCCGATGTTCGGCTAGCCAGGTATACAGTGGTGACTCGTGACGAACAGTGTCAAGTGTGGGCACCATTACATCCATGCTGGATATACTGTGCATGTCAACCTCAATGCTCGGTACCTTCGGGTTCCACGATTGCCATTCACCATCCATGCTTACTTCGTAATCATTTATTAGATGATCTGAAGGTGGCAGAGGAATCTGAAAACAAATAGATGTAAGCCCCAAAATTGTTATATTAAACTAACTTTAGTTAGACATACTGCAATCAGTGACAGAGAAACGAACATTTGAAGTTTTTTAATTACTTGCCCACATACGTCAGTTAGAACCGGAAGCATAGACCGTTAGTAAAACTCTATAGAAAGTGCACGGATAGTGACTATATATGTACTTATCAGCCTTAGATAAATAGTATAATACAAACGTACAACAAGGACTTACAAGGAATAATGGTACACTCACAGACAAGTACAATATGTAGTCCAGGCAGAATTCGATTTTGTCTTGGAAATACAAAGCTTATTACAACCAAAATGTAATGTTTATCTAGTATTTGCTTTTTGAAAATTTTACCATTCCTGGACAGTGTTAATTATGAACAAGTCAGTTTAACATATAAACTTACAGAGGAATTCAAAGGGTTATTGCCTAATGAGCATTTAACTATAAAACACTATGGTAATAAAAAATCAAAAACACAAGGTTGGAAATGAAAACTCGTTAGATATTGTTGCTGTAGACGACAACTTATTTTAGAATTTTCATGCTAGCAAAACGAAACTGCAAATTTCGAACAAAAGCCGTTAATAAGATAGGTAATGCTACTGTTAAAATATATAGCAGATATCTTCATTGTTCGCCTAGTCTCATGATTTAGAAACTAACAACCAGATGCCTAACGAGTCTGAGCCAGTTTCCCATTGTTTTGTTTTCAAGAAAACCTATGGATCTGAACAAATTCAACCATATTGTACGTAAAACAATGTGAAATGACTAGAAAGTTTTCGGCCATGCCAATAGCCATGCGTAATGCCAACTTTCGCTAGTTGGTGGTTGATCTTGGCGAAACGTGATTTGCTATGCTATATTCTTAGTACCGGAGTGGAAATTTGCGCCATCCAAAGTACATAAGATTTTCCGTGCATTTTAGGGACATCTGTGCAAAATATTCCCATCAGGTTAAGGAAGTACGGTGGTAAAGGAATGTAAAGTGATGATTCGTATCAAATTATCGATCATACAAAAAATCCTACTCACCACGGTTATGGTTCGTATAAAATCACTCATTTGTTGCCTGATTTTTAACTTTCCATCGCCGGCCAATGACCATACAATTGCACTGACCAAGCTTTTAAGTATGTATGCCTCCAATTGTTCTGTCGACATGGGGAAATCAGCGTGGCTGACATTATAAGCCAATATATTGCGCACAGTCTGCTTCATCATCGAAAACAGACTGGTAAGAGCACGCAGGCGAGTGAAATCCATTACATGTTCAAGACCAATGGCAAAATCTAGACAGCGAGCAAGAAGACCAGTATCACTAAAATGAGGAGCCAAAACAGCAGCCACTTCAGATTGGACCTGTAGTGATTGGCTGATCACAGGTCCTGTCGCATTTTCCTGAGCAACCGTAGATTGTTGATGATCCAGTCCATTCGGGTCCATTGCAGAAACAGACATTATCGCACCTGGAGCAACGCCAGCGCCTCCTCCAGTGAATGAAATATCTTCCTCAGTTTCGTCTATAGCAACCTAAATTTCATAAGATGTTAAATGACAATAAAGTTAATATTCTCAACTGAAAACACATTGACTCTGATGGATGCGCATCTGTATATATATATATATATATATATATATATATATATATATATATATATATAAATTCTTTCGTGTTAGGTTTAAACTATTTAAATGACTGTTTCCGTTAATGAATGATAGTGAGCATTGCTTAGCTGGTCGACTCTGCGTTCGGCAGTCGTATTGATGTCGTTCATGATGAATAGTTAAATCAAGTTTTTCGGCAATCAATGTTTGTTCAATGATGATGATTCATTTCTTTAAATCAAGTTTGCTAGCTTGAAGTAAACACCAATCCCATTTTATTTTACTTCATTCACATTGTGTTTACTTCAAGCTCGCAAACTTGATTTAATGAATCAATTATTGTTAAATGATGATTCATTTTTGCATTCGACCTAATGATTCAATTAGCCATCTTCGATATGTCATTATAAAACTAACAGCATACTGCTCAAGGAAGTGGTAATGAATTAAAGTGGGATTTAATTGTATTTATAGTTTCAGTATGAACTAGCAATTTCATAAAATATAATATTCGTCAGGAAGACTAGTCTTGTACGTATTCCGCACTCACAAAGAACTTGCTACAGCTGCTACAAAATCGATAGCCTTATGAAATAATGTAAAATGCATTAAAAGAACCATATTGACAACAATAATGCCAATAAATAGCCTACCTGTTCATTTCGAGCTGCTAAATCATCTTTAATGGCGCGAATACGCTCGCGTTTGATAGAACCGGAACTGGCCAAGACCGACTTAAGTGCTCGCAGAGCGAAGTCATAATGTGACTGCGATGACAATTGTTCGGCGCATAGCTTGAAAAATGGAACAATTTTGCTGGCCAATGTCTCAGCCGTACGGAAGCCCTAGAAAAAAAACGAGTCAAGCACCAAACAATAGTACATTAAGAATAAATAAAAATATTCTGTGTAGAAGTATAAGATTTATTGAAATATAATTAATTTTAAGCGATCGACAGTAAAGCAATGAATATGAACAGTGTAGTTCAGCATTGGAACGCTACCTGATTTGAACATAAAAAATGGCAGAAGTTGAAATAAATAAACGATCATAATAGAATAGAAGCAGGTAAAGCCGCATACTGGAGATTCACACTTGATTCACCCGCAATAACAATTAATCCGTGCATCATAAAATGGAAAATTTGTGCTACGAAGAGAAGTGTTGAGTAACTGTCATATTGTAGAAGAAGTAAGTGTGTATCAACAAGCCCAAAAGCTATATAGTAAGCGAAAAATTACGTGAAACAAAGATGATACATGGACTCGTGATAATTATCCGCCAGCTACGAGGTGAATGCAGAGAACGAAGTGTTGGTGGCCAGTGAAAATAGCATCGAATTGTAAAATTGTCTACGAGATAATGAACAGATCTGGTGTGAAAATAATTTTGTACAGCTTCAAATTAAAGTGTCGTGGAGAGTCGAAATAAAATACTGTTACGTGGATATCGATACAAATTGTGTATATAGTGTGTTAAAAAATTGTAATATACGAATTTATAAGATTTAAGCCAATGTCAATGAAATGTCTAGGAAATAATTAACAAAAGATTTATTTGACAAGAACTACACTCGATCAGAAAACTCATACAATTTTAGCACTTACCTGTGAATAGAGAGTGACTTGAGCAATTATTTGGTTGTCCGGAGCTCTCATAGCCAAAGATCGGAATAGTTTCTTCAAATTCTCAGGTAGATTTGATCGACCCGCATAACCAGGATTCATTGTAATGAAAATAGCCATATCTGGGTTCACAGTCACCTATAATAAACCAGAAAATAAAATAAGAAAAAAACGTGAGCAAAGTACAACTTCATGAAATTTACAAAATTTAATTACTCTTCAGTCAAATTCGGAATTAAAAAAATAATAATAGTAGTACACATACTCAAAAGTTTTAGTCCATTCATCCATTGCGACAATAATATGTAATTAACCAGCTTAATTATAAATGCAATCGTTAACTGGCTGCGGTATAAGCCAAATGCACAGTTAACGTTCTTTCAATTAAACCTTATAATCATCAACGAGGGTTTGATACTTGCTCGAGGTGGATCCTGATAAACTACATGCATAAACGGATATAAATCTCTCTCACAGTGGTTATCAGTGGAACCTTTATTAATAGAGCAGAATTAACAATGCGTCTCCATTATGCTCGACTCTCATATATTTTCGCCTATTTCTTGCTACGGTGCGACAATATCCTCATAAAATACATCATTAATTACAGTATTTTCTCATTCATCATAAATACATCTATGTATGAATTGAAGTGAATCCGCATATTGAATATGCATTGAAACCGGTTGAATTCTTTCACGATAAAAAAATTACATGAATGAGAACCTATTTCCAGGAAAGTTCTTTAACAAAGTATTGCCAAGAATAAACTAAGAATGTCAATATTAGTCTTCAATGAAACTCATATAGTTAACTGGTATACAAAAATAACATTTTATTTTATATTACCTTTGCAATTCTCATCATATGAGCAAAATTAAATATTAATAATTGGCAGAAGCGATAGGAAGAACAGATACAAATTAGACTCCGACATGCCGTTTGCGCATATGACTAGGAAGGACAGATTATGTAAGTTTACTAAATTTTTATTGCGCTAAAGAAAGAACTGAACTAGAATCGAGTAAATTCGTTGCTACATTTCGTTTTTTGGAAGCAATTAAAATCGATTTTCAAAATGGAATGGTAATTCTACTTCAAGATATCAAATGAATGAATAAAAAGCTTTCGTAAAACTGACGGATTGCATTCTGAACAAGATATTCGGATAATAAGTTCTATTCATTCCTTAGAATAGCACAGTTACAATAAATAAATGAAATAGCTCGTCAATCCACCTAGATATCGAATAAAAAACAAATTTATCCCACGAGAAGTTAAGATTGTGCATTCACAAAATTTTTTCAAGTCATAAAACATTAATTTTATCAAAAATTTTATTTGATTTATTGGTTGTGCACCAATGCATTTTACATGATCTTTTACAGTAATATCCAATGTATCAAACTTTGATCGCTTGTGAATTCTTCGATTCTGGTTTGAATGTGAGTGGCCTTTAATAATTTACATTTATAAATATATGAACATGTTTATTTCATATATTGTTGGTTTAAAAAACCTTATCACTCTTCTTGTTGCGTGTATGTTGATGCAATGCATGTCGTCTCAGTAATTAATTATCATTTTCCCTAATCGATGATTGTATTGGTGCTGTCAATCTCACCAGTTTCACCAGATGCTACTATTTTTGATTATTTATCTGGTCTGTATTGTGGGTATTTCGTATACCTTTACCGGTACCCAACGTCGGACCACTGCGGATCACATCTTAGAAACAAATTAATGAGACAAATGCGTTATTTCCCGTAGACATAATGCGCGTGACGTAAGTTTGTATGTCCATAACTGCTATATACAACCAACTAAGTGAAATCACGGCGGATGAATATTTATTTTACATTAACCTACGTAAGACTATTCACCATGCAAATTGATGTAATTGGGATTGTTCTCAAATTATTTGGTGGGTAGATAATAAATAAAATACACCTTTAATAACATCATGCCAAATTAAGTGCAAAAATTAAAAACATAAATCATGCATGTATGCAAGTATGTATTAGGTGTTGCGAATCTAGTAAAAAATTAGTTCAGTTGTGACCATGAACGGTTGTACCGTCCTAAAGGGCGTAATACCGGCTCCTACTGATGAGTCACCAGTAAGCACGAAACGAATGTGTATGGGATTATACTTTCCGTTCATGCTGCCTTTGGTTTACCCTTCTGGTCACAACTGAACTAATTTGTTACTAGGTTCGCTAAAACCTAATACATACTTGCATTTATATTAGGTCTCCGCAACAAACACACTGCTATAATTCATGCATGTGTGAAATTTCACTCAAATCAATCAAGTTTTACTTAAGACTGGCTTTTTCAATAACAACTGTAGACATTTTATTGATAGACTTCCATATATATATATATATGCCAAAAGTAATCGCTATAAATACGAAATAGTTCTTGATTACAAACACACACACACACACACACACACAACTATATATATATATATATATATATATATATATATATATATATATATATATATATATTCTTATAATTAGGAAAACACAAATAACGAAGTGGATAAAGGCCATTTATTTCGTGAATACTAATCATCTCTTATACAATCATACATATTTATACATTTTGGGTCTTCAATTGATTGTGCTAGTGGTAACAAATCTGACTCGTTTTTACTGCTGTTTCTTGTTTTGACTAGTTGGTGAGTGTGTATGCGTTTGTGTTTGTGTGTATGCGTGTTTGCATCGAATTTGCCACAGAAATTGATTAACAAAGGCTTGGCACGTCAGGAAAATCAGCTATTTCCGATCATATATTGGCAACGGGGCACCCTGTCAATTCGACCAATTTCACAATTCTACATAAAGCAAAATCAGAAAAATTATTAATTATTTATGAAGCCCTTTATATAAAAACAACAAGCACCTAACCTTAATATTCAAAAGTTTCATCAACATGATAATCTTATCGACTGGCCAAGAATAACAAAATTCAACAACAATCTACTAGTATCCAGCCAAGAACAAACAGGCCCTCGACTAGAATCAACAAACGTACAATCGGATTGGCAACAAACTGAAGTGGAAATAACAGAGGCGCATACGATGACAGAAGTCTCCAAACAATGTGAGCGTTTAACACTGCAATCAACACTGGCGTTGTTACCACGTGAAAACTTTGCGCAACGAGGTGAAACGCTCAACTATAATGGAAAAAATAGCACTTGTATATGTAACTGTGAACAATGCGCACAAATGGTTAATTCTCAAGCTATCAAAACAATAATGACAAGATCCCAGACATCACTTCGCAATACTGAGAGAATGACCTTTACATGCAAACACGCATACACACAAACACAAACGCATACACACTCACCAACCAGTCAAAACAAGAAACAGCAGTAAAAACGAGTCAGATTTGTTACCACTAGCATAATCAATTGAAAACCCAAAATGTATAAATATGTATGATTGTATAAGAGATGATTAGTATTCACGAAATAAATGGCCTTTATCCACTTTGTTATTTGTGTTTTCCTAATTATAAGAATACTGTTAAATTAAAAAGGAATGGACATTATAGAATATATATATATATATATATATATATATATATATATATATATATATATATATATATAATTGATTGTGCATTACATATTTTAAAAAAAAGAATAAACATTGAATTATTAAGAACACATTCGTTATCATTATCATGCACAGCTATACAAAAGCAAAAAGTTACTGTTTCACTGCCATATAACCGTAAGATGCAAAAAATATAAATAACGACAAAAACAATAATTTAGGCAAAAATTATTAG
Organism: Eudiplozoon nipponicum; assembly: GCA_029291075.1. Lineage (NCBI taxonomy): Eukaryota > Metazoa > Platyhelminthes > Monogenea > Mazocraeidea > Diplozoidae > Eudiplozoon > Eudiplozoon nipponicum. Next base: position 65,656 of record JAQBSW010004310.1, read on the forward strand.
AGATTTACAAGAGAGAGAGAGAGATAGAGAATACCTAGTTAATATGAGTATATTTATCAAGATAACTCACAGAAGTGAGGGAAACTAAACCTCTAAACATCACCATTATGGCCAAGTCAGCATTAGAGATTTAACTAGTTTGGCATTAACACCCCGTCCCGCCCGTCACTCCCTGCTAGGTAGATAGTTTGATACTGGTATACAATGCATATATAGAACCTTTATTCGGTATTAGCATTAACGCGTTAAATGTGCAAACATTGAAACACATTGGATAAATTAGAAATCGATATATGTTGTGCATACGAAACCAGAATTATAGGGGCTCACGAGTATAACAAAAGTGACGGCACCACCTTTATCTACGCGCTAAGTGTTTCAAATCTCACGTTCGAATGAATTTTCTCAGTTCGGACAATGGAAAGTCGGCATAGTTCTTATAACACAAACCGAAGCTTGTTTAACTGAATGGATCCCTGTAAACAGCCGCCTTTGTGCGGAATGCTTAAAGACGTCCACAAAATAATAGTTAGAAACCCTAATAAACGTTGACTTTCATTGTATCCATGAAAACTCTCAATGATTGCAACAGGGACGCCTTCTATCCATGACACTTTTCTGCTAAGTAAAGCGAGAAGTTCAGATTTGATTATGCTCAAGTTAGGAGCTTGATCAACGCAGAAGTGCATCTAGTTGGCAAATGCACGTTAAGCTCAATGCGCAACAATAATGGTGAACGATAGATTATACTTTAGTACAAACTTCAGACATTGTGTAAAACTTTTTACAACAATGGACAAGCAATGCTGAAATCCGTAGACGAATTATTGGACATGCCAACAAGTGCTCCGCATTAAACAAAGGAAAAAGGCTCAACCAACCGCTCCTGTTTCGTCATGATTTGCATATTCTTTCATTTCGGTCACCTGGTAGTGCATTATTCTCTCCGAAAATACTAGATTGACGTAAGAAACAGCGGACAAATTATTTAATTCAAGGTTGCGAGCTTGATATAAACACCAAACACATTCAATATTCAAATGTCAGTAAAGACTAAGCATTGTATAAAGTAGCTAAGGCAATTCATCATTATACAATTCTCAGTTTATACTGACTATTATATATATATATATATATATATATATATATATATATATATATATAATATGATTGGTGTTTATACCAAGCTCGCATTCTGGTTTTAAATAATCGTTACAACCACCTGCAAAATGAACGATCGGTTAAAATGGACAGAATTTGACATTTCAGAAACAGTTAAAGTCAGCTACAGTCAAAGTCGGTAGTATAGAACACGTTTGTATGCCAGGAAGTAGTCTCCAATAGCATCAAAATTTTTTGTCGGAAACTCGGCACTATATAGCAAATTCCTTGTGGAATCATCCTTATCTTAAATTTGTTTTCTCAGTTGAGCAAAGTAAAATGCGAGGTTTGGCTGGTTTTATGAATCCGCAAACTAAAAGCTGCAATGAAGCTATATCGCCTTTGTCGCCTTGCTATGCCTTTTAATCGTTGCCTCACTCCGTTGTGTTACGTAGGGAAACATCCACGTCTGAACTATATACACCAATTTATAAATCTCTCCGTAATTTTTTTAAAATCGAAATTATTATTTTTGTCGAAATTATTAATTAATTATAATTTAATAAAATATTTGCTTCATTTCTTTCTTTCTCGTGGTTACATGGTTGTGAAACATCGGTAATTTACAGCTGTAATACTGCTCTATATAATGGTGGCGATAATGATGATGATGATGATAAAGAAGATGAATACCATATAAATATATACGTATGTTTAAATTAAGAACAAAGGACTCGACCAGGATATGCGGCTCTCAACTCTAGTATTCTCTCTTACATTGCACTTGGCCGAAAATGTCTGGTGCATAATTTCTATGCAGTCACAAACATTAACTTTTTGTAGCTTTCGTTATGTTTAAGTAGGTTAAACAATTCAACAAACATTGATTGTGTCGGTGGGGTAAAGATTCGTTAAATCAGTTTTGCGAAACTTACAAAACCACTAATCACATTTTATTTAACCAGCACAGGTAACTGATGGTAGTTTTGCCACATTGTTAGACTGGCTAAATGCAACTTAATGGGGCTTATGCGAAGCTAGCAAACTTGATTTAATGAATGTTAACCATCAGCGCAACAAATGGTTTTTGAATTGTGATGCTTGTGTTATGGTCGAATAAATTCTGCCTTTCCATTTTAGTGCAGTCATACCGTCAAATTTAGGCGGGTTTTGTGAAAATTTAGATTCTCTGTATAGATCTTAGCCACATCGCTGTTGACTCGATCCTTACTATTGAAGAATTACCGACCAGCGATGAAACTAATATCTAAATTTTCCATATACTACTACGTTTAGACTTTACTAATAATATAAATATACAAAAAATCGTCCTATGCATGGAACTAAAAAGTCGAGTTAATAACCAAATTTATTTTTTCATTGCCGATGTGAAGTAAACTATGTAAAAAAATGTTATATTTTCAGCACAGTGAAGACGAAAAATTTCAATTTTATTTGAAGTATAATTTTCATATTATACAGCTTACTTATCGACATAAGAGATGGTTGACAACAAACAACAAACACTCAACGAAAATAGACAATTCAATTGAGTCAAAATTCAAAGTCGCGTTGTTTTTCTTTCAATATATTTTATCATTCACCTTGGCACGATTGTAATAGGAATGCATTTGCTTTCCTTTGCTCCTCTCCCCAACCACGTAGATCGATCTTAATTACGTGATTACATAAGGTAGGTATAAAACAATAAGTTTAACACGACCAAATTTAGCTGTCATAATTTCACTTTGTTGGTGGCAAACAGCAGTCACAGAAACACAAGCACGCGACGCGTGCCTATCTAGGGAAATGTCAGTCGGCTATTATGAGACAGCTCAAGCATAAATATAAATGAAACGGTTAAAAGAAATATCTTGCTTGCTTTATTAGATGGTTCCTAAGACTTGTGATGAATTGTTGATCAATAAAGGACCTCGATAGAGGTATCCGACAAATGAGTTTGACAACAAACATTAAAAGCAATAATGAGATGGTGACATATCCAAGTCAGGACAAATGAATTAATTTTCTTATGCAACAGTAAAACGACTAACCAATACAAGATATGAAGTTATAAAAATTGACACTATGCAATAACAACATGTTTATATAAAGACATGCGGAATTTGAAAAGCACTATGCATTTCATAAAATCATACTTATTTTGGGCTAATTCCATTAACTTTCGACAACACAAATTCAAGAAACAACACGTCAAACAGGCACACAAAACGCCAATACAGACCAATATGTACTAGTGCATAAATGCAAATAATGGAACAGCTGGTCGACAATCGACAATGCCCGCCGAGTTATTGCCTGGTGATGAGAGCATAAATGCGTCTATTTAATTCATGGGAGTTGCACATTATATGAAGTGCACACTTACCTGACCGTATTGCTCCCAATAGGCCGGGCAGTAAGTATCCATAATAGGCCGCTAGTTGACCAAAAGTGGATAATATTGCACAATAAATAACAAAAAGTACAAGACAACAGCAAATTTATTCTATGATCGATATATATTTTAAGGAAAGAAATTAAAAGGTATTAAAACTACAACGAGTAGATATCTACAATTACAATAAAACTGCATTTCATCAGCAAAACATACCGATGCTCCACTGCCACATAACCATGAAATTCATAGTTGTGTCGGCGTCAAATGAACAACACGACCCCGCCTAATTAACCTGTCTCATATGAGAAACCCTACCAGCACGGAAAAAGCCACCAGTAAAGCTCGAGTTATAAAAGCACACACAAATACACCATCACGTCAAAGTGTCTATACATCCAAATTACTTAACTGATTCTAAAGTTAATTTGCACATGCTTAAGGCGAATTTAATGCATAGAAGCATTATTTTTATTGCTTGAAAGCGAATAGTAAATAATTAAATTTTAAAATGTAAACTACGATTAATCAGATTAATTTACACTAATGTAGTTCAGGTACATTGAATACTTTACTGTGAATTCCATAATTACGTTCACGCTTCATTGTTACATCTTCAACGGGAAATTATAGTAAAATTAGACAATAATAATACTCAGCACACAAGAGTAACCCGATCGGCGAAGTTATTACGATAAAAATATAATAATAAATAATCAAGTAAATAACGTACTCGGTTGAGTATATATGAGACATAGTAAATTAATTTTTTCTTGTAGATGAGCAATCAGCAACATTATAAATATGCATTATGTATATGAAATCCAACCTTTTTTCCTAGAAGCTCCACAGTGATTGCATTATCCTTTCCAGATGCTAGGCCAACACCTTGTTTAAGCGCCATGTCACGTAAAGTTTCCTGAATTGACTGAATTTGTTGGGAAACGGCTGACAACATACGTTCCTCGAGACGATTGAATTCATCGAAACAACCCCAAGCTCCAACCTGACAAAGGCCTACAAATATGCGACCCATTGCCTTTGGTCAAATAAGATTACATTTAAAAAAACCTCATGTATTTCCACAGACGATTTTTTTTATTTTAAAAGATAAGATAAAACTGGCTAACACAATTAATACAATAAATATAATCCTACCGTTAAGTTTTAATGCATAGCAATTGATATCAGTACGAAAACAAATCTTTCTTGCTTCAATTTATCGAAGTAGAATAAATGCCCAACGAAAATGCTTGCAGGTATGCATGCAAATAAATAATGCAAACGTACATACATACATGCATGCATAACTATATACAAGAGCGCATGCATATATACATAAATTCAAACATACATTCAAAAAAATCATACATTCATACATTCATACATTCATACATTCATACATTCATACATTCATACATTCATACATTCATACATTCATACATTCATACATTCATACATTCATACATTCATACATTCATACATTCATACATTCATACATTCATACATTCATACATTCATACATTCATACATTCATACATTCATACATTCATACATTCATACATTCATACATTCATACATTCA